>JAUMHQ010000070.1:20763684-20773998 GCA_032361165.1 Enteromius paludinosus
CTCCAGAGATGCAGTCGGGAGATGGGAGAAAGTTGTAGAAAGTCAACCATCACTGCAGCCCTCCACCAGTCGGGGCTCTCCTCAGTGCAAGACACATGAAAGCCTGTTTGCTAAAAAAAACACCTGAAGGACTCCAAGGTGGTGAGAAACAAGATTCTCTGGTCTGATGAGACCAAGATAGAACTTTTTGGCCTTAATTCTAAGCTGTATGTGTGGAGAAAACCAGGCCCTGCTCATCACCTGTCCAATACAGTCCCAACGGTGCAGTGAAGCATCATGCTGTGGGGGTGTTTTTCAGCTGTAGGGACAGGACAACTGGTTGCAATCGAGGGAAAGATGAATGCGTACAGGGATCTCCTGGACGAAGACCTTCTCCAGAGTGCTCAAGACCTCAGACTGGGCAGAAGGTTTACTTTCCAACAAGACAATGACCCTAAGCACACAGCTAAAACAATGAAGGAGTGGCTTCACAACAAATCTGTGACTGTTCTTGAATGACCCAGCCAGAGCCCCGACTTAAACACAATTGAGCATCTCTGGAGAGACCTAATAACGGCTGTCTACCAAAGTTTGCCATCCAAATGAACTTTTAAATGGCTACAATATAACAAAGAGTGAAAAATGTAAGGGGGTCTTTCTGTACCCACTGTATATATATATATATAATACAGTACTGTGCAAAAGTCTTAAAAGTCCACTAGTATTTTCACCAACAAAATTTTTTTTAAAGTCAGTTATTTTTCTTTTGCGGTAGCGTGTCAGTTGGCAATTTCAGTTTACATTTCCAAACATCATTTCTGTCATTTAAATGAGGATGCTGCAAAAATAATGCCATAAATAAATTTAATATTTCAATTAACTTCTATTAACTAAATAGACCGCCCCACACACACTTCATCTTCCCTACTTTTGGCAATATGAGCCATGGCCCGGGGACTGTTTTCTTTGGCACACCGCTTGGAAACAGTCAAAACGAAAGTCTCTAAACAGGATAAAATCTCATCATCCTCATTAGAGGACACTAAAGAGGGAGGGACATGGGAAAGCAGACCTTTTCTGTGCCCTCTTCTCCTCTCCTGATTTTGAAACATCACTCAGCATGGTGAAGAGACTTTCATCTGCACCACCAGGATAGAAAACAACCTGAGCACCCCTTAACTTCTCTTTATTTCTCTCTTCCCTTGAGTTTTATCACATGGTTTCCATTTGTCCACCCGCCCATCCCCTTCCTCAGCAGCGCTGATTCAGGCCCATGTTTTAACACATCGTGATACACTAGTGCACATCCTTTCCTGCTGTCCAGCCGACCTGCACCTTCACTGATAGAGTTACTGGAGGAAACAGAGGTAGGGTGGACAGGCTGAGTGGGCAGGTTTCGGTCTCCATAGACTTATTTTCACAGGTTTGGAACAACATGAAAATGAGTAAATAATGACAGAATTTTTTTTTTTTACTCTGCCGCCAAAAGTAAATATTTTAACTATTTTACCACGTTTACTGATATAAACAATAGTATTCCTCATATTTTCATATACTGTAGATTGGCAAACTATGACACTACTAACAAACTACTGTACAGTAGCTATACAGTACAAATATTGTGTCTAGATGGTAACCTTCATGCTGCAGACCTCTTTCAAGACTCAAATTTAAAATTCTTTTCCAATTTTAAACTGTTCATGCATAGTTGTCAGTTATGACAAAGGCATGTAAATGTTGTGACTGTTAACTACATCTAAAACTATTAGAAAGAGTTTTTGTTTATTGGAATACAGATGAAATAAAATAAAATAATACAAATATTAAATAAAAAAATGAATACTGAGTACTGAAATACTGAAATTAAATAAAACAAATCTAAACAGAAATAGCAAAAAACTAAGACAAATAAAAAAAGACATAAAATTACAAAATTACCTTAAGCACTTTAAAATACCTAAAGTAAAATAAAAATGTGTGTGTGCACTGTATATATTTATTATGTTTATATAAAGACACACATATATTTAAAAAATATATACAATTTAAAAATAGGTTACTAACACAAAAAAACTGCTATGTGCTGGAGATATAAGATAAATAAGAGCGTCTGAGAATCAAAGCTTGTGTGATAAACCCTACATTAACCGTTTAGTTGCCTGAGTCCTGGGAAAGCCATCACATTCATCAGCTGAGAGCCTCTCGTGTGCCAGTTGGCATCCACAGAGAGGGTTTTGTTACAGTAATATGCTAAAAGTAATAAAATGAACAATATAAAGCTCAGAGTTGTGTAAGGAGATGGTGTTCTCCTCAGGTCCCAGCTGGGATTAAAGCAGAACGTATATCAAATTAACTGTCCAACTGGTGACCCCCACCCCAGGGGAGCAGTAAAAATCAGGGGCCAGACCTCAGGAACAGTCTATATGCCACTTTCAATAGGCCACATGTGAACAAAGAACATGAATGAACTCTTGTTCTTCAATAAAACAAGATTTAGCTTGTACCAACCTCATTCATGGCTAAAAATAATCGTCAGATCAAATAAACAGTCCAGATGTGATAGCTATGTGATAAATTGTGGAGTTATTTTTAAGCAGACTTACATGAAAGTGCTTTACATGTGATTCAGTTCACTTGGCTGAATCCCTGATTTTAGTGACGCTTACAGACAGCGGTTCACTAGTCATGTTAGTATAGATAATACTAACCTGAACAGGACACTTAAAAATATATATAACATGAAAATCTAATACAAAAATTGGAATTATGGCAATAATACGGGAGTAGAAGATAGACTAGCTTCCCACACAGAGGAGACACAACAGGAACAAGCAGCGCCTGCACACAAGGAAGTACAGTAGTAGAGGTCATATCTGAGCCTTGGCCTATGGTTTACTAGCTTTTATCATCATTATTAATGCCTCCTGCTTCCTTCTTTCCCAGCCCCCCAGACTCTATGCTTTGCTCCATTATAAACTATATTTATAGAGCTGAAAAGAGCATGCCTCAGGTCCTTTAATTGGGTGGGTGGCATCTGAAGGAACCCCAAACAACTGTTCCTTACATGCCAGGAACACACATCAACAGACTCGAGCTAAACAGGTCAGTCAGTCGCCACACAGGGCCTCATTGTACGAGCCACACGGCTGAAGTGTCGTTTGTTTCCTTACATTGTTTCCATTTGGCTTTCACAGAAAGACTCGGCACTATAGGACGGCTTCGCAAGTCATAATAGCCCTTTTTACGACTGCAATAAAACTAAACTGTCAGAACCAATAGTCACACTTCAGGCTACAGTGTTCATGTTACTGTGTATTTATATTAGTAATCATTCAACACTACTGAAAACTAGTATATGAATAATAAATAACTGGCTGCCGCATCTGTGCATGCCAAGTCAAGCACCTTTATAATAAATAGCATGTGCATAAATGGAGCTGCTAGTAATTAGTGATGTTTTCATATATGTTTGATTTATTATCAATCAACCATACATTTTATACACAGCACAGTACTTGATGATTGTCATATTTAACTGCTACCAGTTTAGGGTCAGTGAGTATTTCTATATTTATTCATTTATTTTTATTTTTGCAAGAAAGTAATACTTTTGATTAATTAAATGCATCCTTATTGAATAAAAGTGACAGTAAAGTAATTTATAATGTTGCAAATAATTTCTATTTCAAATAAAAGGTGTTCTTTTAAACTTTCGATTCATCAAATCATTCTAAAAATAAACAATATACAACGGTTTCCTCAGAAATATGAAGAAGCACAACTGATAATAATTCATAATTAAGTAAATCAGGATATTAGAAGGATTTCTGAAGGATCATGTAACCCTGGAGTTATGATGCTGAAAATGTAGCTTTGCATCACAGGAATAAATTACAGTTTACAACATATTCAAATAGAAAGCAGTCATTTTAAATTACCTTTTTACAGTATTATTTAAAATCAAATAATGCATTATTTGTGAGTATAAGAGACTTCTTTCAAACAAAAAAACCTTTTCACATTTTTAGTGGTAGAGAACAACTGCATTTAGATCAAGACATTCAAAGACTAACATATAACAATAACTCAAAAAGATGAACAGTAGAATGTCTAAAATGGTACTTTCTCAAGATCTTTAAAGTTTCACCAAACAAACGTGACTCTAGGGGACAGTGTTTGTAGGTTATGTGTTACCGAATGTAATCGGATGCTGTCACTTGAAGAAAAGTATGATTAAAAAACCTCTATGGCCACGAGTGTGGGACATACGGCGTCTAATCTATGAAGGGTTGGACGACGTCCATTCCCAACTTACCAGAGCAAGAATCTCTGAGAGATCTACGAGTCTGACCTCATGCTTTTGAACATGGAGACAGTGGTGAAAAATAGTGCTGATTGATTAAGAGCGTGTTTAGAGTTTCACAAAGGCGTCTTGAAGACGATGTGAAAAGAATGTGTTGAATGGCATTATAAATCTCAATCTTAATCTTATTCTTAATAAAAAGTACAGTAAAAATAGCTGTTTTCTATTTGAATAGGTTTGAAAATGTAACTTATTCCTTTTATGCAAAGCTGAAGTTTTCAAGAGAAATAAAGATATCTTTGTGGAATGTAAAAAGCCTTTCAATGGCATCACGCTGTAAAACACCTTTATCCGACAAACCTACACTGTAAATCTGTGAGCAGAAACAGGGAGGAGAATGTAATTTGTATTTAATGGCTTAAGTTCTTCAGTTATGTGCCAATATGAGAAGATTTGCAGAACCAGCAACCAGCTTTGATACAGAACATATCACTTTATCTTGAAGATAAGCAGGGCGGCTGAACTCAACTTCTTTCTGTTCTTCAGGGAAGGCAGAAGGGATGATGTCATCTGAACAGACGGCGATCGTGATTGGCTGAGAGGATCCACGCTCACGTGGCTCCCACCAGACTGTTCTAAGAGTTATTAAATACATGCACAGAGCACAAACCAGGGCTTTAACGAGATCAAGACCCTCGAAGCTAGACTCACAGTTCCTGCTATTAATTTACGCTCCACTGTAGGATTCCCTTTTAAGGGCAGATGCATGCGTGACGTAGTTATGCTAAAAATATGCCCTTCAGCAATACATGAACTTCAATTCAAGGATCACTATTATTATTGCTCACACATTTGAAAAACTATTCAACTTCAGCATGGATTCTACAGAAAGCAAAATGCACCAAAAACAGCCAAGAGATCCTTAAAGTGACAGTTCACTCAAAAATGCCCTATGGATCCTCTGCAGTGAATGGTGCCGTCAGAATGATAGGCCAAACTGCTAATAAAAAGTTTAAAATGTCAAATAAATGCAAGATCTCTCTTGTACTAGAATGGTGTGGATTATTATAATGTTTTTATCAGCTGTTTGGACTCTCATTCTGACGGCACCCATTCACTGCAGAGTGGTAAGCAAGTGAGGATTCCTCTAAATCTGATGAAGAAACTCATCTATTTCTAGGTTAGTCTGCGAGTGAGAAAAGTGAGATGCTAGTGATGAATGACTGAAACCTGAAGATTTTCCTGTATAAAATGCCTCATATATTTCATTCAAACTCACATGACCCATCTGAAAATGATCCCCCCCATTGGACAACCCAGCAAAGTTGAACTATAGTACAACAACATCAACTCTTCTTGTATTATTGTCCTTGACGGACATTGTTCAAGGCAATAACATCCAACGTGGAACCAATTATAAGCCACAGAGGAGGAAAATTCAAGGCATTACAATTAATAACTGACGAAGTACACAACTCATGAAACCTGAAATAACTGTGTTTATGTTCTGCATGTGTTTGCAAACGCAATTAACTTATTCATGTGTCAGAACAAACAGATTTAGACGTTTACAAGACCAGTTCCACCTTGGGATAAATCAGTTAGTCTGTGGAAAACTGCAAATTAGCATGAAAGAATAATATAGCCAGACCTGAACAGGTAAAGCTGCATTTGATTCTCGCATTAAAAGCTGAAATGAACCGGACATGAACCGTGCAAAGCCTGAGTGAGGAGACATTTCTCAGATCTCCCTCCAAAATTCACGAGCTCATCTGAAACGGATGATAAATTGCAGACACTCATTCCTAAAGTGTTAGTGCATGTACAGAAATTCCTTATTTCATAAACAAATCAAACTAGCGGCTCTCCAACTGCTTCAAAATGGGCCAAAGAAAAGAAAGTCAGCTGATGTCAAACAGAACATAATTGTGCTGTGTGCAGAGAGACGTGTTGTGGTTTAGTTGAGCACTTTTCAGCTGGTTGTTCACAACATAAAATGTTCTTATAGTCACAGATAGTAGAGAGGTGGATTGTTCTGAAGTGGATTCAAGTGTGGTACTGTAGTTGCAATAAGTCACTTTGTGAAATGTTCTCCATGCTAAATATTCCATGGTCAACTGTAAGCGCTTTTATTGGAAACTGGAAGTGTTTAGGAGCAGCAACGACTCAACCATACGTTCCAGTGAAGGGAAATCTTAATGCTTCAGAATACCAACACAATTTGGACAACGCTATGTTTCCAACTTTGTGGTAAAAGTTTGGGGAAGACCCTTTTCTATTCCAGCATGACTGTGGCCCAGTGCACAAAGCCAGGTCTATAAAGACATGGTTGGATGAGTTTGGCGTGGAAGAACTTGACGAGCCCACACAGAGCCCTGACCTCTGACCCCATACCTTTTGGAACAGACTTTGCACTGGCAATGCCTTCAAATGCTGTCTGGTTAGGCAGTTCCTTTGCTGTAGTGACGCTGAGGCAGATATAATTTAGGCTTGTTTGCCTAAACTGCAGGCGTTATCACAGGGACACATAGTTTCCGAGCCTCTCCATTAAACCCCCCTGAGGACTGCTGAAATTTTCCCATGAGAATGATGATGGTTAACACACACTGGAGTGAGAGCATATGGAACGCCTATCACTTCAGCTGGCTGGAAACTTATTCCATGTGTGGTTAGTAATGCAGAACCCCTTCATGCTAACTCGTTTTCCCTTACTTTATGCTATACAGCACCCAACATGCTAATTAATACAGCAACAAATATGTGTGTACTGTATGAAAGAAATCATTTATAATATTAATACAAAATGACACAAGTGGAGGGAATACTGGAACAATGTCCTTGTAAAAATCTACTTTTATGGGCTCATGAACATAATGTAGAAGGTATTCGGTATGTGACCCTCAGTTGAAAACACAGCTGGGATTTATAAATCTGGAATGGAGGTGCCATGCTCCTGTGGTGTAAACGGGCACATGGAAAACATTTTCTCTCCTTACTCCTTACAAAAGAGAAAAATCATTGTACATCAAGCAATACAGAACAACAAATTAAGGGGTGAATCTCACGAAACCTGTCATGAACATTTGAACTCAAAGTGGGAAACAAAGGAAAAAATGAATTATATTTTTGGCACAAAGAAAATCCTGTCTTAGACCAGATTAACCCTCTCCTTTGACAAACTCTTGGAATTTATATATACAGCACATATACACTACCAGTCAAAAATGTGGGAAAAAAAAATTGTAAATTTTTTTTTTTAAAGATGTTTCTTATGTTCATCAAGGCTGCATTTATTGCGAAATATAATTACCTTTTAAAATAAAGGGGTTTTATTTTAATACACTTTAAAATAGAATTTATTTCTGTGATGCAAAATTTCCATCAATCATTTCTCTAGTGTAAAGTGCCACATGATCCTTCGGATAACCAGTGCTGGGAAAGTTGTGATGGCAAATATTTCTTTGGAAACAGCAAAACATTTTTCAGGATTCTTTGTAATTAAAAAGTTATAAAGAACAGCATTCATTAAAAATATAAATATTTTCTAACAATGTAAATCTTTGACATCACTTCTTCACACATCCTAGCTGAATAAAAGTTTAAATTTCTTTCAAAAAAAAAAAAAAAAAAAAAAAAAGAATAAAAATACTGACCCAAAAATTGTGAATGGTAGTGTATACTTTTAATAAAAGATTTCTATATAAAATAAATGCTTATTCATTCAAGAATCCTTAATAAATATCACAGGTTCCAAAAAAATATTAAGGAGCATATTAGAAGGATTTCTGAAGGATCATGTGACACTGAAGACTGGAGTAATGATGCTGAAAATCCAGCTTTGCGTCACAGAAATAAATTTGATTTTAATGTACATTAAAACAGAAAATGATTTACACTGCAAAAATATTTTACAATAAAACATGTTTATCTGTATTTGTGATCAAATAAATGCAGCATTGAAGAATATAAGAAACATCTTTAAAAATATTCAAAATCTTACTGTTTTCTACCTTTTGGGTGAGCGTGATTTCACCGTCCAAGATGTTCCTGGATCAACATCCTTGTTGATCCTGGAACAGCATTCCAGTCAACCAATCAGATTTGAGGGACATTTTTCAGGAAATGTTATTTTAGGCTTATGGTCAGGGTTAGGTGCTTCTACACTCTTGTTAATCAGCTCTAATTTGGGTAGGGTTAGGTTTAGGGGAAAGGATAGGGACAAGTCTATATTTTTGGACAGTAATGTTCATCCAGGATAAACAAAAAATGTTGATCCAGGATCATGTATTACTTGGCAATTAACAACGACCATAATAAATAATAAAGTTGCACTGTTTACATTTGAAGCCAATTTAAACACAATAGAAATGAAAAAAAAAGAAAGAAAACCTAAAAAGTAAACACTGGGAAGCAGTAAAGCAATTAAATCCTATAGGAAAATGTGTTTAATTATCAGTGAAAAAAACTGTCACAATAAAAAAAAAAACATGCTTCATTTATGCAAAATATGATACTTTCCTGATGTTTTCCTGATTCGATTTGGTGGTGAAATGTGACCTCCACATGCTCTTGACAGGTTTGGTGTGAAAGCAAAAAAAACCCCCAACTTGTTATTAGAATGAGAACAAAGCATTTATCAAATGCTTACGGAGATATCAGGCCAAGATATACACACTCTCTTAACACTTCGCTTAAAATTAAACTGCCTGGAAATCTTTCCACTGTGCAAAAATACACAGGCATTTAGCAGGACATCCATTTCATTTGGAAGAGCAACAGAACTTAATCCCTTTGGCCTTGACACATACAATAATATTTCCTTGGCTTTACTATATGTCCTCTCTGCTGCTATCTGTCGACATAAATGCCTGAAATAACTGATATGCCCTTAGGTTTTACTCACTAAGTGAGCAGGTGGGTCATGTCAAGGGTAAGTGTGGGGAGATCCAAAAAATCCTTCACTCCTGCTACTCATTCCCAGAATTCCAAGCTGTTTCAAGCCGTCACCTTATCAGGCTGAAAACGGGGCACTCCTGTAAAGGTCCCAGAAGCACTGTGCACCCGGGAAGCACTGAAGGATTGGGATTAGTTCCTTTTATGGAGTTGTAATGTGAGTTATGGATGCAGGAGGAAATATGGCTTCCATCGCCAGTTCAAGAACCCTATAAGATCTTACACAAAGTTGAGACCATGCATAAAAAGAATTTTAAGAAGCTGACCTTTTGTTTTTACAATGTTCAGTCATTTTGAAAGGTATCAGATCATATCCGTACGGCTTTAGTTATCTGCAATGCATTTATCAAAATGGACAGGAGACTAAAATAATTTCTGCTTCCGCTGTTGAATGTTTGTTTTCAGTTCTATCAAGAAAAATACAGGAACGACAACAACAAAAGAGGTAAGAGGAGTTTCCTTATGTTTGGGAATGGACTTCCAGCTGTCATATATGGTGAATAAATGTTACATTTTTAATAAAACCTCAGATATTATCTTAAAAAAACACATTAAAAATCATCTGTTAGGCAGAAATACAACATAAAAACCAGCACTGAACACTGTTGATGTGATATCAAGTGATCTAGGAAATGAGAAAGTTATTATTTATACAACATTCTTGGTTCTCTAAATAAATGATGGAAAAAAGGAAGTAAAAAAAGATAGGAAAGGGAAGGTCAGGTTGATCGTACTGCATTGTGGGATAAGGGATTTATACTTGTATACATTTATATATATGTTAGTGTTGTCAAATGATTAATCGCAATAAAAAATAAAACCAAAACAAAACGTATTGTTTACATAATATGTGTGCATACCTACAAAGGCATACATTAAGGCAGACATTTAAAGGAGTCATACAAAGCCAATTTTCCTCTAGCTTATAAGATTCTTTCAGGGTCATACGGTGGTACATGCACTTTTTCAAGCTGCTTGGACTGAAATGTGTGTTGGGAGTGCGTGTACACAACCACCCTACAATGATAAAGATCCACAAGTATTTTTATTAAATTAAAAGAAGAATAAGTTGCCCCTTC
>JAUMHQ010000070.1:20774098-20813052 GCA_032361165.1 Enteromius paludinosus
GGCCCGCAGCTTGACGGACCTTGCTTACTTAGTAACCGTTGCTACGATGTGTGATTGGACAATGGCCGTTTTGGGGCAGGGTTTTGCGAAAGGTCAATTAACTTAAAAACACACAGAGATGGATAGATATGAAGAAAAAAAACCTATATAAAAATATAAACGAAAATCACCATTTTAAACATTAAAAAATTATTCAATTTATTTTTTAAATAAATACAGTATGTATATATGTAAAGAACTGAAGAGATTATTTGCTAAAACAGATAAATGTTTTTCTTTAAAAAAAAAAAAAAAAATCTTTCTATTGTTTAATTATGTTAGTTAGCTAGTATTTTTTTGCTATTTACTAAGGTAATTTTAGTTTATTTACCCAAAGCACAATAAAAAAACTTTCAGAAAAACATTTTTTGTTTTCTGTTTCTGCAAATGAACTCTTCAGTTGTATCTCTTTTTATCATTAAGTTTACAAAACACATAAAAATCACCATTTTAGATATTAATCAATGAACTGTCCTACTGCCAAACCTCACAAAATGTAAGAAATAGTGCTAAAAAGGTTATTTAAAATTCCTTTATGTATGTATATGGTATTTATAAATAAAGGAAAACATAAAAAGATGAATACCTTTACCTCAAAATACGCATAATTGAAGCATTAGCCATTCAGTTTTAAAGTAATTTTTACGCACATGTTAAAGAAGGAAGACAAAAGGCACACAGTTTTGTAGAACGACCCTCATCAGTCTTAGAGCTGCAAAAGGAAACCATGTGTGAAAGAGCTTGAGTAAACACAAGAAGACCAAGTCAGCAACTGTATTGTCACTGGTTTATGTTGTTGGTTAATGCATATTTGTATCATGCGCTGTTCTGTATAAAGCAGAAACAGGAGCGTGGTATGGGGCGAACCCTTCCTCTAAGAAGCTCCCCTATAGAGAAGTGGCCTGCAGAGGCTCATAAAGCAGCGCCAGTGAAATTTACAGGCTCTGTGTGGGCCTCCTTGTTAGAGCTCAAGCTCCACGTCGCCCTGAGGATACTGACGCTGACCGAACGCGGGATAGCAGACTATTACCAGCAGACAGACAACAAGAGCCCAACTGTGCGGCCACAGTGACGACTGTCTCAGCAAAGACGCAAAACAAGGTCTCTCATTAAGAACCCGTATCTCAAAGGTAGTTGTTTGTCACCTGATGGTGGCTATTTCCTTTTCATAGCGAGACTTTATTATAGGTCACTTAGTGAAATTCTCTTTTGAGCTCCCACATGACTTAATCAGAGCTTTGGCCTCGGCACCAAACACATGCATAAGTCTGACATCTTTTGAGGGCGAGACTGCAGTAAACAGTTTGGTATGGCTTCAGAACACAGCACAAGAGTCATTTTCTAAACAGCGTCAAATAAGAACTACTATTTATTTGGATTTATTTGGTGCATGTTGATGGTGTAAAATAAAGTTCAGAAATAACGTTTGCTTGACCTCCAGTGCAGGGCTGTTTGCAGCACAGGTCATGGGAGAGAAAAGACAGCGGGTCAGTCGAGGACAAGTGCAAACAACATCACATGGACCAGCAGGAATTCTGTGATGCTGATACATCAGGACAGAGAGCTCTATGATGCCACAGCTACGTCAACATGAAACCTGATATGATGCATTTCCTTATGAAATTCGCAACATCTGATAATACATCTAACATAATAAAAAGCAATTATATGCTCTGTTTTGGGCTTTATTAATGTGTTGTCTCATCTGAGTAACAAACTATGAGGATATTAACAGAGGAATTAAGCTCATATTTAAAGGTTAAGCGACAAGTGCTTGGAAACGCTTGAAAATGCTGAAGCACTGTTTCTCTGCCACTCACTGCACAGAACACACACAGAGAGAGACGACACTGTGCAGGGAGAGTCAGAGCTGGTGTTCACGGGGCACTACTGGAGACATCTTTCAATTGAACCATAGCTAGGTTTGTCAGTATGGACCTGTTATGGAAAAAAAGCCCCCAAAAGGATTGTGTGTGTGTGAGACGAGGAAGCTGATGGCAGGAGGGGGTGGATATTTGTGGTGCTTCGCAAAAAATTTATCAAGGTATAGGGAAAAAATGGAGATTGTTTGTGGGGGTGTCAACAGATCTTGAGCACACAGAAGAAATAGCACAATACCATCTTCCACTAGTTAATTGATCGCGGATGGTATCTCAGGCGGATAATAAAAAGTGGAAAGTGTGTCACCAAATATACTTGTGCGACAGTTAATATACCTGAGTGGCCCGCTCAAGTAAAGTCTATGTGTGGGAGCACTGTACTGTATATTGTATCAGCGAAAATGCACTTATCCAAACAATAAAAGCAGACAACTGTTCCAATATACAAAATTTATGATTTCAATTGCAATCTGCAAAGGAGTGAAACTGTGATTAGGCATAAAATAAACTCTTCAGAATTATTCATATATGTGTAAATCTAAATCATCAAACAGCTGTAAATCAGTTTAGAGGATGACAGCAATCACATCTCTGTGGCAGTTTTTCTGCAGATTAAGGGATAATACATGTCTTCTTCACCTTACAAATGGTTGTCAAAAGCAAGAATGCTATAAAATGCATCATATTTTGAGAGAAAGTATGATGTACTAGGGCAAAACAAGAACTATTTTGGAACCAGCACCCCAAAATTAGTAAGAAACAAGCATTAAATTTCATTCAGCAAGTTGATGTAGATGTTATTGTTATTGGTTAAGAACTTTATTCTTTGGGGTAGCATGACAAGATGCACAATAAGACCAGGAACACATATCACGGTCGAAAACAGGGTAAATGTTCTTTTCTGTTGACTTAAAAGGACAAATCCCTGAAGCCTAAACCTTGGAAGCATGAATTTATGGGAAATCAGAGGAAAACTCACCCTCACAAAGGCTGTGTACTGATGACACTGAGCTCGGTTGATCTCCAGGCTGAAACGCTGACTTACTGCACCTGTCTGCTCTCCACCGTTTCCAAAATACACCCGCGGCGGCAAACCTCTGTTTCTCTTATCAGAATCTGCAGTTAGATTGTACAGCAACTCTGAGGAGAAAAACAGACATTCACATTTCAGAAAGACAACAATGTGTAAACATCTCTCGAAAACAGCTGTGTTTTAACATTCGCTATCAGAAGCATTCCAGGATGATTTCTGGGATTTAAAAACAAAGTCAAGTAAGACGTTAAGTTCTGACTGTCAAAGTCATGGAAATGAGAGAAAACAGTACAAGAACATTTCTGGGGCCACGTCCAAGATTTAAATGTTTGTGATTAATTTCTGGAAGTCTGAGAAAATGGCAAGGCCATGTAGGAAAAACAAGATTCAAAATGGCCTGATGAATCTCACGAAGAGATATGTGGGTAATATTTCATCCCAAAACGAAAAAAAATAAAAATGTAAATGAATAAAAATATAATAAAATAAAATATATTGACTACACATGAAAAAATGTGTGGGTAATATTTTATTAGAAAATAAATAAAAAAACTAAAATAAAATAACACAATGTAAATAAATGAATGAATGAATGAATAATTGAATTAATTAATAATTGAAATAAAAATAAAAATGAATTAAATATTAAATAAACAAATGAATAAATAAATAAATACATACCATAAAAATAATAAATAAAAATAAAACTGAATGAATGAATGAAATGTGAATAAATAAAAATAAAAGGAAATGAATAAAGTGCAAATAAATAAATGAATACATTTTGACAAATTCAAAAATTATCATTACTGTAATGCAATAAAAAATTTATTTATTTTTAAACGTTTCATTTATTGTAATAAACACCATTATGTGTACTTACAATTGTAGGTAATACAAATTATATATTGTTTATTTACATGAGAACAAAAAGGAAATTAGCTGAAGTGTCTATAAAAAAAAAAACTTAAAAAACTATTGGCTTTTAATTGCTCAATGCCACAAAAATGTGTACTTTGTACAATTCTGTATATAACTGCATATATGACAAAATCTTGACTGTTGTAAATGTATCAAGTTCTTAATGCAGCCTAATTACTTTTTGCTCTTTTGGTTTCGGAATAAAATATGATCTTCTCTTAGGTGAGATTCATCCATCTACACCTACAGGATTCTCCAAAAACCAGAAATTGATAAAAAAACACAGAACCCTTGGACATAGCCCCAGAAATAGCTGCTTTCTTTCCACAACTTGATCAATTTCTTGACACTTTTTGTGAAATTCACCCAGACGAGGTCAAATGTGTAATTGCGGGAGCATTCCTTCGATCCTAATAATAGGAAAAGCTATTATTACCCAGCTTACTCACAGGGCGTTACTCTAATGAAAGTCTGCGAGCAGGAAGGGGTTCCTGGACCAATGCAGGGGTTGTTGTTTTAATACATCCAGCTGTGAGTGCACCATGAGCTCACACCGGCCTACAGAACCAGGGCGTCTCCCAGACACAAGGTGCTGCAGTTCTTTCCAATGCGGGTGCCAAGTGGAGTAACACTGGTGCTCTGTACTTCCCAGAAACCTCCCATTATGTAACACCCCTTTTATGCACTCCATCTCCCATAAGGCCACACCCACTCAGCGAGCAGAGGCCACACCCAAAGTTTGAGCAAGCGGTCATTCGCGTCAAATCCCTGTGACTGCATGGTGTCCATCTCGTCAAGTTAAACAAACACATTCAGCGAAGCTCACAGAGTCGAGTCACAAATACAGCAATGATAATAAAATCCCCCGCTAGACTTAATGAAAAACAAGTTAACTGCATTAGGAAATATCGGATCAAAAGTGATATAGCGAAGTGCTGTTTTTGTATTTAACATTTGATGATATTTCATAAAAGTCTATTCTAGGCCTGTCTGCTTGTTGACAGAGTGAAATAAAGTTCAGCACAACATGCACTGACCTCCAGTTCAGGACTGTTTGCACCACGGGTCATGAGAGCGAAGAGAAAGCCGTTCAGTTAAAAACAAGAGTTATAAAGTTACTAGTTATGATCTTATTGTGTCTAAAGACACTTGTCGATTATATGTATTGTATCCAAGTGCTGTTGAATGTGTAACAATAAACAATAACTAAACTATACAATGTTATTAAAAATATAAAAAATTTATATAAAATAACTGGCAAAAAAAAAAAATCAAACATGAATAAAATATCAAACATGAAAATAAACTATTAGAAATTCAAAAAAAATAAATAAAGGTTACTAAAATAAATATCAATCAAATAAATAAATGTAAAAAATCAAATAAAGAATAAACAAAACATAATTATAATAATTCCACAGAGACTCACCTATGTGGCCAGGTACATGTTTTCCTCGAAAGCTCATGCAGACGGTGACGTTGAAGCAGTTGAGATGCTGAGGGCCCTCATGACACTGCGGTACTGTGATGTTTATTGAGACGGGCAGAAAGATGGAGACGTCCACAGAGATCACCGGCCTGGATCTGTCATAAGAAACAGCAAATAAGATCAAAGCTACATCTGAGTGGATGATCATCAGAGAACCCTAATGACTCAGAAGTGCACAACTTACCTTAACAAAACCACACTGTCAGCCATGAACGCCCCTATCGTGACATCTGGTATAAACAAACAAACAAACAAAAAAATTATGGAAGGTCAGAAATGATTTTATAAATATATATATATATATATATACACACACACGTATGCCAACAGAACATAACAAAGTAATGTATAAATTCAGAATTTGAAAACCTTGTAATAGCATATAATTAATAGGAAGTGCCAGGATGTGACTTATCACCAGAACATTATATAGGTTTGTGTACAAGTCATTATGACAACTAGTTATTAAACTCTAATTCAAATAAAGCATTTTATCTTAAAAAAACGCACATGCAAACTGCTTAATATGAAATAGATTTCTTTCTTTTAAATTCTTTAATTTAATTAAATTCTTCTTTAATTTAATAAACGATGAAGCTTCCTTTGTTTGATTTTCTCTGTCGTCTTTGTTTAATTGGCGTGTCCGCTGTGGAATGCTGTAAACAAAATGCTTGCTGGCCAAAGAACTATGAAATCAGAGCAGACCGAACGTGTCAAAATACGGTTAAGAAAATTAAGCAAGCACTTAATCTGCATTCCCTGGATTAGCACAGAATGGAACGCATAATTGATCTCTCTTACACAAGAGTCTTCTTTAGACTCTTCACAGCAGCTCTCGCATTATAAGTCTAGCCACTTTTTTGATCACATGTTGTGACGAATCACTCGTGTCGTAAGTTGCGTATTAACTTTTAATACTTTCAGTATGGAATAAACTCGCTGAAGGTCGGTAAAAACGTTACATGTTTTTGTATCTTTACGGCGAGATCGCAGAAGGCCAATGTAAGTGGTCTGGCACCGGTCGCGGTTTCTCACTGAATGTGGTCGGTTTTGATTTAGTTCATTCGGAACATTCTTGGTGTTCATTGGAGCAGAACTAGCCAACTTGCTTTTCTAAAGCAAAGCCAAACCTGGATATCCGTTTCCATCCATGTCCACATTGCCGGAAATCGACTGGCCGAACATTTGCAGGGTGGGGTTGATGCTTCGTCCAGACAGTCTCTGCATACGATCCAGGTGAGAGAGAAAATCACATCAATTAATCAGAAGTGCCAGCATTAACATCCACACAATCCAAATCATTAATAAATCATCTTCAGATTCTGAATGCCACGTAGGTCATTTATTAAATATTTCAGCTAATTTGATTATGCTTTCAGCTATAGCAATATCGGTGTATCACCCTTAGCTCCTTTTAAAGCATTTTTCCCCACAAGATCAGCACAAAAGCAAGTGGAAACCATCTGGACCAACTAGTTACCAATCAATCAAACTCTTAAACTGCATGAGCTATAAGGTTTCACAGTAAAACAAGTGATGCACTGCCAACTAAACCAATCGTTTTGGATTTATTTAAATACAGACACAAATCAAGCTCAAAAGCACCATAAATAAATGAAAAATCGAAACGAATGGCCTACAATATATAGTACTGTGGAGAGCTAACAACTTAAAAATAAATAAATGCTTAATAAAATAAAATTCACATAGTGGAACTTGTACAACAAAATTCTACAAAAATAAAATAAAAACAATAAAATGAAACGAAACGTAAAAATATGAAAATGTAATGTAATATTGTATAATATTATAATGTAATATTATTTTAATTTAGATATTTTAATTTGTTTATTTAAACATTTAAATAAAAATATATTAAATTAATAAAATAAGATGAAAGAATAATAATAAAGGAATATAAATAATACAAAATAAATAAAATAAAATAAAATAATGTATACATATAATGTTTGTTTACAATAAAACCTTAAAGAAAATACATTTATAACAAAGAACACAACAAAACAATACAACAAAAATAAAAATAAATGTGACCCTGGACCACAAAACCAGTCTTAAGTTGCTGGGGTATATTTGTAGCAGTCAAAAATACTTATGGGTGCCAACATTTTTGATTTTTCTTTTTCGTCAGAAATCATTAGGATATTAAGGACCATGTTCCTTGAAGATATTATGTACATTTCTACCATAAATATATTACAACTTACTTTTTCAATAAGTAATATGAATTTCTAAAAACTTAATTTGGAAAAAGGTGATTTTCTCAGTATTTAGATTTTTTTGCAGCCTCAGATTTCAGATTTTCAAATAGAATCAAACCACACATTAATGGAAAGCTTTTTAATTTAGCTTTCAGATGATCACAGTTTTGAAAAATGTACACTTAAGATTGTTTTGTGGTCCAGGGTCACAAATAATAAATAAAAAGAAAATGGTTGATTACCATTGAGTACTTGTTAACTATTCCTGTAGCATCACCATGGTAGATGTAGACAGCTCCTCCATAGTCATCCTCTTTGGGGGCTCCAATTGCTACATCTGCAGCACAACAGACAAACACAGAAGCAATGTCAAAGATGGAAACAAGAGAGAAAGACGGAATATTGTATATTTTAATATTTACCACTAATTTGTTTCCATTCTGAGCCAAATTTGAGGGATTTTAAAACCCTTTTTTAATGTTGGCCAAACTTGTCTAAACTTGACTACAAGTCTTTATTGTTTAATGAGCTCCCAGTTTTAACTGGTGTTACTGTACAATCTGACACAACAGAGTCGTCGTACAGTCTGCCTTGGCTTTTACTCAAGATCTTATAGGGCTTATACAGTCTGACAAGGAACAATCGTAAAAGTTCGAACAGAATAGCACAGTGTGCAGCTGAATTAGGTCAGACTGCCTGAGACCTGTGACTGGAATAGAACCGCTGGAGGTAGATTTGTGTGTGTCAAGACCCCAATAAATGCCTGTTTGCCTTAAGTCCATCTCTGTTTGAGATTCGCTCTGCTAAGTCACTTAATGGACACTTAAGCCTTTTTGAGAGCCTGTAAAGGTCTGTGAAACTCAAGGGGGGGTTCAAACTCAGTCAGAAAAAAATCCCATGTGTGTGAAAACAGCAGTACACATTTCACTACCACATATTTTCAATGTGCTGTGATCTGGAAACTTTTACATTTCTGTAACAGCCATAAAATTAAAAATCTAAAGCACTGGCCATTCCATACAGTGTTTGAGACAGGCTGAGACTGGCGTTCGACAGCATTTAAACAATTTATTTTTTTGAAAGAAGTGTCTCAAGCATTCCAAGGCTGCATTTATTTGAACAAAAAAAAAAAAAAACATCAATATTTTAAAACATTATTACAATTTCAAATCACTCTTTTCTATTTAAATATATTTTTTTAGTAAAATTAAAATTATTACAATTAATAAAGTAAAACAAAAAGATGTCAAATTAAACAAACAAACAAAAATAAAGCGTCACATGATCCTTCCTTCAGAAATCATTCTAATACACCGTTTTGCTGCTCAAGAAACATTTCTAATTATTATCTGTGTTTTATGAACAGAAGGTTTAAAAGAACAGCATTTATTAGCACTTTCATTTTTGATCAGTTGAATGCATCCTTTCTGACTAAAAGTATTTAATTAAAATAAAAAAAACCTTGCTGACCTAAAAAAAAAAAACAAGTGGCAGGTTAAATGCAGAAAAGTTAGCCCCTTGTAAACTAGTTACAGCCTCCTAAAGCAACATTCACTGCCACACTAACTCCTGAACACAGTTTATCACAGATGCTTCTCAATACATATACCCTTGATTGCTTGAATGGCTTTTTGTTCTGCCAACCCCCTCGCTGTCCTACACAGGAAAGATTCACTTCCTGCTTAATCCGACACATCTGTCCTCACTTATCAGATACTCCTCAGGCCATTTTAATTAGCTTCATCAGCTCTAATTCTTTACAGTCTCATTTCTACATTAATAGATGCGTTTGGTCTGTTTATTATGGGATGGTCATCCTCCTTAAACACTTTCAAGAACTGTTACTGTACGAGAACAGAGGACAGGCTGTACTAAAATTACAAAAAAGGCGACACGCAGAAAATAGGGCTACAATCAAGCAATGCATCAGGTGAAGAGCGTATCCAGACGCCAAGAAAAGCCTCCGACCGGACAGCGGGGTGCCAGGAAAATCGAGAGTGAGAACACTAGTCGCAGAGGAGATATCTGAGCTTTGAATCTGCTTCATGTCAAAATATCTTTTCCAGTTACTTGACAAACAATGTCTGCCTGTCTCCAACACAGCGGAAAATTTTGCAACATTTGCTTCTGTGATCATTTGAATTAAAGGAATATTCCAGATAAACACAACTTGCTGTAACATACTTACAATTAACAGCTCAATATTTAAAACAGTTCAACTACCGTTCGGTAGTTTGGAGTCGCCTTTCAAATGTTTCTGAAAGAAGTCTCTTATTTTAATCAAGGCTGCATTTATTTTGTTGCACATATACAGTATAAAACTGTAATATTATAACTGTATATTACTTCAACCTAAAATAAGTGTGTTCTATTTGAATATATTGTGCTGCTTATGGGGGTTCAAACTCTGTGGAATTTCTGTGGAAGGTGTACTACAGTTTTTGCAGGACTCTTTGATGGATAGCGAGCAAAAAACACTCAAAAAAACAGATTTTTTTTTATTACTGTAATTTTTGATCAATTTAAAGTTTTTTTTTCTCCATACACTAACTTTTGTTTTAGATCATAAATTTAACCCGAAATATTCCTTGTGTTAAAGGACTTCAGTATTGAAAGATCATGCGTTGCTCTAATTTCATACACTGACCTTGGTAGCCATCGTCATCAATGTCCCCTAGAGATGTGATACACTCTCCAAAATGAGCATTGTATGCATTGTCACCGTTCAATATCGCAACTTCCTCCATCACTCCCTGAACAAATAAGTACGAAAAACATTGTTTATACTCAAAGAATTTGTTAAGTTGGATGAAGTCACTTACTTTCAAATTTAAGTCTCTGTCATTAATTGGATAATGCAACTTCGACATTTATAGTGTTGTGTCATTCAAGTTTTGTTTATGACAAAACTGTCAAATTCCCCCAAAAATGTTAATTTGCTGATCCAAGATGTAGTTGAGTTTGACTCTTTGTCAGAACAGGTTTGGAGAGATGTAGTATTCTATCACTTGTTCCTCTGCAAATGATTCACACCACTCCAGTTTATCAGTTAATATATGGTGAAGCAAAAACATGCATGTTTGTAAGATAAATTCCATCATTAAAACCTCTCATAATATGAGTCCTAATATTGCTCTCTCCAGGAAAAAAGTCATCTGATCTGAATCAGGAGAGAATGTGCAAAGATCACGAACCATTTACTAGTAAATAAAGTCCAAAACAGCTCTAATGCGAAGAAAGACTTTTTGTTTTACTGAAGGAAGCTTTATTTCTAATTATGTATTCGTATTTTGGCCAAAGGAAAAGGTCTTAAAGTTAAAAAGTCTTACTAACGTAATTTTTCCTTCCAAACATGTAGATGGAGTCTTGTGTATTGTGATGTTTTTATCAGCTGTTTGGACTCTCATTCTGACCATTGATCATTTTATCCAGATCGGTTCCGATGAAGAAACAAACTCATCTACATCTTGGATGGCCTGATGGCATTTTCAGCAAATATGCATTTTTGGATCAACTACTCCTTTAATAAGTAACACAGATGTAAGTGAACTCACATTGCCACTGCTGAGGTAAACAGAAACCTGGCCTTCATCCCGGATCTGGCTGTGCATGGGTGCTCCCACCAGCAAGTCTGACAGTCCGTCCGAGTTTAGGTCAACTGCACACAATGAGGAGCCAAAGTAAGAGCCCATCTGAAACCAAGCCGAGCCAAGAGCAAACGGGTCAGGTTACAATGCCATGCACAAGGCACATCACTCCTCCATAACATGCATTACCTCATACAGTTCCCTTTGGATAAAAGTCTAGCAACAATTTTGCTACTCGGCCCATTTTTGAATGCATATGAAGATCAATGAGAACTGGTTTTCCGCTAACAGCCTAAATGTTTGCCCTCACCACACAAAACTAAAGCATGGGTCATGTGTAGTATTTTGAACCTGTAAAAGCTGATTTATGAAAGAATAGTTAGAAATAAATCCTATTTATTTCGTTTTAAAATGGAACCATTTATTTAACCCTAAAGACAATTTCCTTTTTTTTATTATATCATCTAACCCTTTTTTGCTGAGCATCATACTTCATACATAGTTTGCTGATGTTTAAAATCAAGAAGAAAATAAATAATCTTTATAAAAATATAACAGACTACTACATAAAACTCATAATAACATAAATAACAGATGTCACTCTCATATCTCCCAATGATATCTTAGTAGGACTGATTATCACATATCATACTCTCATTTCATTTAATATGATACAGTTGGCTTTATAGATACAACTATTCATTTAGCCTTTTTAGAGTTTTGACAATCCCAGCCTCTACAAATGTCCAGAAACAACTCCTTTTGTGTTATTCAGAAAAAAAATACTTTCCCTATTAAGTAACTTAATTACAAAACCTGAGCATCATACTCACCATTTTTCCTGAGGCTTCAAATGTCTTCACAAGAGACGTTCCCTCGATTCTGAAGATGTAAACCTGAAATATGGATGACAATGTAGTTTGGGAATGTCAAAGTGAGTGTAATGTGAACAGAACCTGGAACCGATGATGCAGTTTCTTCAAGAAACCACTCACTTTTCCACCACCACTGTCTCGAGGAGCACCAGCAGCTACGTCGATGGTATTCAGGGAGGAGAAGTGACCAGCAGTCACAGCATACCCTAGAAAACACAAATCTGTGACGGACCGTCTACAGCATGGAATATTGAAATGCTTATTAATATCCGAGCAGGTATTACCAAGGTAACTGTATCTGCGAAGACTCAGGCTTTCTTGATTTAGGTTGTAGTGAGTATTGGATGTCATGTTAAACACTTTGACCGTTCCGGTCCAGTAGTAAGAACCAGGTGCACCCATGATAACCAGCTCCTAAACACGAATCAAAAAAAAAATAGAGATCCATTCAAAAGCCACCTTTTTTTCTTTTCTTTTTCTTTTTTTACAGGAGAAAAACACAGAGCTGCTGGTAAGGCTCTGGTCAACCGAAAGCCACAAACTATGTTGTGTTATAATCAGCTGGTAACCCAACTGTGAACTGAAAGGAAGGACGGCTGTCTGTCGTTCGTCGCTTTGATCACTCAACAGAGTCTTAAGCTGAAGGAGAACTCAAACCTTTGAACGGTTTTAATTGCTCCACATTGTCACACTTCAAACAAGACAAGTTGTATGTTTTACACAGCGATGGGTCACAACATCAGAGCAAGGAGCAAGAATACCATTCTTCTTCTCAATAGGGATTTTTTTGCGATACTGTGTAAATGTTTTCGGACAAGTACTACATATGACAAAAAATTTTAATTGCTGAAATCAATACTAAGCTCTAGAACAGAAGTTTGCATTAGAGAATCAGAGAATTCAGATTTGTATACCAATATATTAGATATATTTGCAATAATAAAATGTATACTATAATAACAATATATACTGTTTCTTAAAGTTTTTTTGAATAAACAAATAAAATAAAAAGTTTTATTTCAAATAATTGCTGATCTTCAAAGAATCCTGAATAAAACTGCATTATGTTTTTCAACATTAAGAATCAGAAATGTGTCTTGAGCAGCAAATCATGATTTCAGAAGGATCTTATGAAACTGAAGATAATGAAACAATAATGCTGCAAATTCAGCTTAGCATCACAGAAATTATATTTTTAAATATATTCCAATATATAAGTTATTTTAAATTGTTATAATATTCAAACGTACCGTCAAAAGTCAATAGGTTTAAACTATTTTTTGGCAATGCTTAGAAGCCGGAAAAAAATACTTGTGAAACCAAAGCCACTGAAAAGGTTCCCTGTTGTGCTCTAATCGACATACAAAAATACACAATTTTTCATAAATGTTTGGATATGAATCTTTTGTTGAAGAAAAAAAATAATAATTTCCAACACTCATTATTATTATATATACAAATATAAAAGTGTGGGTACATGGAACATCCCTTATGTGGTGAGGAAACATGATCTTTACATAGCTGTTTTCAGTTCTATTAAGCCACAAATGGATGCTTTTTGCTGCTTTTTCCATTTCACAATGCCTGACTGCCTAAAAACCCACACAAATGCTATTTGACTCTGTCAGTCCTGCCAAGCAAGTAAAAACAGCACCTCCAGCTGAGCCGACAGCATTCAATCAAGACATCTGTTTTAGACGCTTAAAGGTCACTTAAGATGCTCTGCCAAATGATAAAGTGCCATTACTATCCAAACGACAAAGCAGCCGAAGCAAATGCCATTCTGCTATGGGTTAATTAGTCTCTGTGAATGTCCAATACTGACTGATCTAAGGTCAGCTTTAAAGCAACAAGACAACAACAGTTTGATTGAAAACCCAGTGAACTGCCTTGCATTTCTCAGCCATCTCTTAAAATACACAATCTGATAAATGAATAACACCTCAGTAATCGGAACGTACAGGGAGTGAGTTTCCAGCCATATTTCATTCTCGATTAAGAAAAACAAAGTAAAAAGGGTCAGAGTGTGATCTAGTGATGATATTGATGAACCGTTGGGCATCACATCTGTCAGTCTGTGTTCTCGTATTTGTTCCAGACATTACATCCAAAGCCTGGACTGCATGTTAATGGATTGGCTGCACTACAGACAAAACACCGCAATGGTCAAGGTACAAAACGAAGGGCAAGCGGACAAACAATGTGTGCATCACACACAAACTGTCTGAATTCTGCTCAAATTCCTGCAGGGATCTGTTCAACAGAGGCCCGTGGACGCAGACCAACAGGCCTGCTGAGCCAAAGACTGGAATTAATGCTACCTTGCTAAAAAAGAGGTAGTTTAAATTTTAATTTTGACTTAATTTGCAAACTGTGGTTGTTACAGTTTTTTAAATTGTTTATATACAAAGTGACTATGGTTTCAAGCACACACACAAACCATTTAATTAAATAAATAAAAATAGATAATTGCAGAATAAAGTAGTCTGTATCACTTTTGCAATATACTCCAGGTAAAGTTAAAATTAAAGTTGAAATTAAAATACAATAAAATAAAAATAAATAAATAATATATATATTAGTTATTTCCGAATACTTTAGTATAATTGATACTACATTTTATACTGACCATAGTTTTTCTAATATTTTAAATTAGATTTAATAAGATTCTTCTTATTTCACTCCAATTTTAGTCATCTATTGTTGTTTTTATCATTTTATGTATTTATTTATGTCTATATAGTTTTTGTTTATTTTAGGTAATTTAGTAATTTTTGTCCATCAGGTTAAACTAAATGAAAATTAGAAATGTTACCTTAGCAACTACTGTAGCTGAAACGAAATAAGATAAAAAAATATATATTTCAGCTAATGTTTATCTCAAGCAACAAAAATGCTTTTATGGTTTCGGTCAACACTAATAACCCCAATTTCCATTCTCATTCACATATGGGCATATTCAAATGCAAAAAAAATAAAAATTAGATACAAATCTTGACCACTTTTATTGATCTTTTTATTGATCTTTATATCTTCAAAAAGAACTTTGGAAATGTCTTCATTTGTGTTCTAACGAGGAAAGCGCATCATACAGGTTTGGAACGGCATGAAGGTTAGTAAATGATGACAGAAATCTTAAGTTGAACTATCCCTTGAAGAGTAAATATATCAATCATACTTTAAATCATCATGTGAGTGTTCATACATATAATCCATGCACAGACTCACCAGCCCAGAGCGCCACACACGTGAAAACGCATAACAAGCTCGTACTTCTACTGACCTCAGTGAAAACTCCTGTGATCCCGGCTTGGCACGAGCCATGTTCTTCCCCATAGGTCTTCTTATGGTCTGTGAGAGTGAGTAGGGGGACAGAGAGAGAGAGAGAGAGAGAGAGGGGAAGGAAAAAAACAACAGACCACAAATGATTTCGCTATGAGTCTGAGCCAGCATTTACTGGAGTTCTTCCGACATTCCATATGGAGTTAGTCAAAGGCCCAACTCCATCCAAGAGGAATCTGGGGGCCGAGAGACAGACTGAGAACGACCTAGCAGCTCCGCGTTCAACAAAAGCTCTTGCTCTGGAGGGTTTTGAGAATGGTGGGGGAATCGCTGTGCTCTCCGGTTACAGAAAATATTGGGCTTGGATCCCCCCCATAATGCACTGCACACACATATAAGGTCCCCGATGGCAACTCACTGGAGTCAGGAAAAGATATGGAAGGAAATAAATGACTCGGGAGCTGGACACGGAAACTAATTCTGATGAAGAATTCATGCACCCTCCTTTACTCTTTCCGCAGCAAATCAAAACATCTTGTAAAATACGAAGAATCCTACTGGGATGATGAAATGCAATGCTGATGGAGGCGTTGAATTTAATATACTACAATAACATCTGTCAGAAGAATAATACATGATGGGGGGAGCCATAAACAGCAAGTGCGAGCCAGGTTTGATATTGACAGCTGTTGATTGGCACTGGAACATTCTGGGTTGAAAGCAAGTTCATTTCTGTGTATCTGTGGCATACTGTTTTGACTCATTTTACAGTTCGCAAAAATTGTACTTTGGGGTAAAGCACTGCACTGGGATGTAAATTAATACATACACAATTTTGAAGGTATAGCCACAGGACTTAGATATAAAGCACTGTAATTTGAGGCTAGTTTAAGGAAATTGCTAGCTGACCTAACCCTTTAACTGTTGCCCTGTCAATATAGTGAAGTTTACTTCACTATATTGCAGCTAATCATGACAAACTATATGCTGTCGGATAGGTCTAAGACTCCTAAATAGATATTTCACCACTTTTTTTGTAAAAAAAAAAATGTAGAAAAAGTAATAGATTAATTTATGACAAAATTGCACCTAAAAAAATCTACATCATAACAGGAGTTCAGATCTTTGTCACAGAAAGCATTCTTCATTGCCTTTTTCCCTATCATACTTAAGAAATTCACTCTCACTCTCAAAATGTATCCTTTGTAAAGTTGGTTTTGGTAGCATGGTGACATAATGGTCTTCTGGACATGACCTCTGGTCATAATGTTTGCTGAATAAAGGCTAAACCGTCCTTTATCTTGATGTGCAAGAGTCAAATATTTAACCATCATAACCCCAGATGTGTCCTCCGAACTCCCAGATGCCTAATGGGTCATATTTCTCTCCAGCATGCTGCTTCTTTCTGATTCTGGAGGTGCCAGCGCTTTGATGCCAGAAAACATCAGCCTGAGGTTTTGGAGTAAGTTCAGGGCGCCATAACTCATTGTGAAGTCCGTTGTGAACATGTGCCACAGTAAACAGTGTCATCTTTCCAACTTGTTCTGAGGGTTTAAGGCTTGATCTTGGCCGTCATTTCTGTAGTCTGCTTCAGCGGAGTGTTTGCTGGACTTCTAGTTTGATGAAGACCAGGAATTCTCCAACAATAGGCCTGATTATCACAAACTACCTCACAGTACATTATACCCTGTCACACATATCAAAGATTCAGTACACAGTGTAATGAATCACTGTATCATAACTAAACCACATTTTCACCCGGCATGTTCAGTGAACATACAGGATCAGTTTCAATCTCTCTCACGTGGTTCACTTGACTTCAGTCCATTAGGGCGTCTCATAAAAGTGTCTCTGACCACACTGAGAAACAGCGGTTTCAGAGTTTGCACTTATTTAGTTGACCCGCTTCTACATTAATTGAACTGTGGTTCAATTATGGTAATACTTGGGGTTAGAGGTTTGCTCAAATGACTAACCCTAAATATTAGCAATAGTAATAGTGATGTTTGCTTCAGCATTTACCACTAACACACGCTTTCATTGCTGACTAAAAGGAAAATACCAGCACTGATACTGATACTGCTGATACAGCACACTGAATGTTATTTTACCCAAATGTTATAAGACTATAGTGATTTTGTAAACTAAAACCAAAACTATTACAAGTCATAGTTCGTTAAGTGAAACTACCTACAAAATATAACCTCCTGAGGTAAATCGAAACCACTTTATTGAGAATTTAGCTGCATCAAAATACAGTTTGTGGGCACAGAGAGACAAACAAATGTAATAACAAATAATAAATGTGAAGAGGTTAGCTGCACTATAGTGTGACAATGTCAACAGGCTTGTCTAAATCTCAGTGCAAATAAAGTGAAGTAATGGGAACCTGGTATTTCTATGTTATATTTTTATGTGTGTACGTGAACAATTTCTATGAAAAAGCATCCTTTGAAACATGTCCAGTCTTCAAGCTTTATGTTAACTATGGTTTCACTGGTAATAAAAATATATTGCATAAAGCCTGCCTGTCCATTCCCACGTCAATAAGAGTATTAAAAATTGAAAAGTATTAATTTAAGGTACGTTCAGAACAAATAAAAATGAATGATTACATTGCAATTGATTACAAGTTAACTCATGACGGTCATGTGATTAATCACGATTAAATATTGTAATCGATTGACAGCCCTAATATATAATTTACACAAACACTTACATTATTTATATATATATATACACTTTATATTATTATAAATACTAAAGTACATAAAAGGAAGACAATTAAGTTAAAGTTGTAAAAAACGTGTCATACCTTCATAACACGGTATGAGAGGCTGTGACTTGCCCTGCAGAGTGGCTGGGATGACAGAGCAGTATCCGTGAGGGAGTATATACTCCGATTCATAATATACATTCTTCCAGCGGTGAGCACAGGCCTGCGGATAATACAAGAAAAAGATAAAGAGTGAGAGACGAGGACTACAGCAGTCAGTCAGGGTATATGCTGGGATTTTTTATGTGACACAAACGCCAGGTATGAAGTAAAAGACAGTACAATTACAACCCATTAAACAAACTTTTAGATTTGAGATTTGATCAATTTAAATATGGCATTTAGCATGACAAAGGTATATATAGCACACAAATCAAGTCTTAAATTGCATCATCTACATCAGCTTGCACGGTAATTGCACCAAGAAACAAACATGACACACAGACAAAGCTTGTTCTCTTTATCCCTGTGCCAAATTAACTTCTGAGGCAAAACCAGAGCACAGAGCCAAGTCTGGAAGAGGTTGTGGCTCTAATATGTCCACTGAGAGAGGGTTGGTAGTTTTAGAAAGCTGAGCATCTTCATTCAAACAGCTCTTATCTCTGGAACAACAGAAGCGCTCAAGGCTGTGAAGGCAGCCAGAGAGCAAAAAGGCACTGAGGGAGAGAGAGAAAGAAAGCAGAAAGGTCATAGACAGAGGATAATATCTAAAGTAGAGCTGAATTTCCTGAAGGAAATCACTGAATGAAGTTCTTGCAAGACAGAATAGCGGTAGTCAAAGTTTCAGAAACCCCAAATCCACACATAACTAAATATTTCTTCTGGTTCTGACATTTTTTCTTGAGATAGAAAGGAACATAACATATTTAACATAAGGGAAAAAATAATACATCACAATCATAAGACACCAAACCAAATAAAATAAATAATGCCCTAATGGCATGTTTTTTTTATATTAAACAAATGAAGTGCCACATCAGAGCTGTTTTTCTGAAAATATTGTTTTCTGTGCAATAGAGACTGTATATTACATGCAAGAATTGCAATTCAATACGTAAATATTGCAATGACATCACTGCCCTCTGTTAGATACGCATTAATACTCATCCTCGTAGCACAAACTGTTTACACATCAAACTATAATACATTGGTTCACGTGTTTGTATGAGGAATAGAAATCGTGGTACTTGTCTCAGCAAACACCATTGATGAAACAGAGGCACACAAGACCGAACTCAACTTTAATCAAGTCATTATACCCAATATGGAAATGATCAAGCAACCAACCCAAACCCTTTCTGTTTTGCTCATCAAAACAGTCCCATAATCATATGCCCCAAACTTTCCTTTCCCTATTTTATCAAATCCCTCATCGAGGAGCTCAGGACTGTGGAGAAACCAAATTCCCTCCAAAACATTTCTGCTTCCTGTTTCACCACTTCCAACAGCGCTTACACAGTCCATTGAGATAAACAAGCGAGTTAAAGATATTACAGCCACACGGATTCATTCGAACGCTCACACATAATGTCAGATGACTATCTGGCAGTAGTTTGTTGTGTTGAGAAACACTGGTAGTCTGTTTGACTGTGTCAGAGCCTAGAGCAATCCGCTCAACTGTGTTGGCAGCAGCATCTAAACTCATTCGATAACCATCTCAGCTGAACGTCAATAAAACAACCTCGGTCTAATGACAACCAAAGGGACAAACTCCAACTTATTCCCTGGCAGCCAGTGTTGGGAAACACACAGAACAGACGTAATGAAACACGTAATGCTCAACTAAATGAGGAACGAGTTTGAGAGGCTCTGAGTCACAGCGGATCATGGGCTAATCATGCTGAGAGCTGATTGGCTGAGTGAAGGCCGCCACATCGTCACAACAGCTCTTTTACATATAAACGTAAGTCTCTTCAAATGTAGCTATTTGTTGCTGTGGGCCATGTACTCAAACTGTAAACACATACATCATGTTGTGCATAGCCACAGCTTTTATTGCAAATCTATGGTAGCTTGTTTTCGCCATAGAATAAAAAACACTAAAAGTAACTGGGACTTCTTTCTGACTTCTTTCCTCACTATTTTTTTGCACTATTGTCTTATATTTTTTACTTATTTTTTTAATATTTGTGTTGAACTGTTCTGGAACATGACCACTGATTTCTAGTTAAGTCCTCTTTTGGAAGCACAAACAAAGTAGTTTTACTTTCACAATGACACACAGCGTCTCCAGAACATGGCGCCTGCAGCAACACTACAGCGAGAATAATAGCTCTGCCTTCTTTCTTTGCATAAACATTTGGCCAGTGATTGAAAATATACCCACTGTGTTATGTAGAAAAGTGGGGGCGTGTTTAAACGAGCCATTTTAGGGGGGTGTGGACAAGTGATCACTTTTATAAAGAATATCTCTTTGATTTTAAAACTTTAATCTTTGCACCTGTAGGGATCTTAGATATGCACTAACAGCTTGTAACACTCCAAAGAGAAAGGAACATTTTAAAAATCCCATCATATGACCTCTTTAAAATTTGGTGAAAGAGTATTATTTTGGACAAATATAGGTCGAAAGAACAGCATTTATTTGAAAAAGAAATCTTTGGTAATGTTACAAATGTCTTTATGAGCTCAAACGGCAGCGTACATATAAAGCTTATGGTGCAATCAACATATCGAAAACCCAGAGTCACCTCTGTGATGAAAGATGCTATAAAACACAAATAGTTCCATGTCTAAAGTCTGATTGCCTTAGCTATGCCACATCACCTCATTAGTGATGCCAAACTCCTCCTGATTGTGTTGGCATCTCACTCGCACATGGCCAGATGCTTATTCCGGTTCTGACCCGTAAATACTAATCTTCTAACCAAATTACCCTCATTACAGCTTCCACTATAACATGTCATCTCTCCCTCAAACTCTTTGATTTGAACATATCAGCTCTGTAAGTGTCCTTGCCACTGATCAGACCACCCTGATCCTGCCTTCCTGTAAGACGCCCATCAAAACCCAGAGAAGCTCAAGGCTTCAACCCACACAGCAGCTGAAAAGTAACAAGGAGTTCGACCTTGAATCAGACCAGAAGCCAAGAAACCCAGAAAACTGATGCTGGCTTGTTTGTCCAGTTAAAGTGTCTATTCTAGAGCTCCAGTTTGTCATCATGAGAAAATGACCCTCACTTCAAACGCTTTCTCCTGATGTACAGAACAGCTGGAGTTTAACAATGCGGTCGTCGGGAAAGATTCTGTAACAATGATGGCTTCATCATTTCTGCCCATGTTTCACAAGTCGATGTGGTTTGAGTTAAACAACTGCTGAGATGGTTGAAAATACAGCCATTAAAGAACAAAAATTGTGGAACAACAGATCAAATAAAGCATGCTTGAAGCTATTATTACTGAAAAAGTCTATTGTACACTCATTGGAGAAAAGCATCAATTTCCTACTCTGATTCATGCACAAAATCACTCACACGTTAAATCAACACATAAAAATCCAGACAACATTGATCATAATTGCATAATGAACTTTTCAACTTTTCAACAGGTTTCCTTTCTAATCTACTTCCTCAAAGTAAACGTTCCGTGCAATATCAAGTGCTGCAAAAATAAGACCTAAAACCCAGAAACAAGTTAATATTTTTGCACTTCTAAATCCATTGTCCCATATTCAGCAGGTTTTTTGAATGGGTTCTTGGTAAAATGCCTGAAATAAGGTCTGTATTTAACAGTTTTTAATATACTCACGTTTTCTAAAGAATAAAATACCTCAGTACTACCTGATTTTTTTATCCTTTTATTGTCTTGATAAAGGTGAACAAGTGATTAAACGGGACTTTATAGTTTGTCTCTGATGTTACCCCAACTTGAATATATTAAAAAAAGGATTGAAAGATTTGTTATAAGCTTAGTAGGTATGTCTTGACTCATCAGTGATGCCAGATCTTACAATAAAAAGCAGCAATTAAGAACAAGCCAATAATAAACATCAATCCAAACTCAATACCTTGGAAATAAGCCACATACCATAACATCACAATCTGCACATGCCTACTTTATTAACTTCAGAAACTGAATTGCTTCACTTATCAACAAAGCCAAAGATGTCCCATTGCTTATAACATGTGGACATGGCAAGAGCGCACATTGTAAAGCAACCTTCCAAACATAAACAAAACTACGGTTCTGTCAACAGTAGCTCCTTTCACAAAGTAAAACAAGTAAATGGCAGTAAAAATACCAGAACAACTTTACAGGTAAATTCAAAATTGCACTGTTCACATAGGCAAAGGCCTTCTTTTCAGTAAAGCACCATTCACCGGTAAATTCTGTAATATCATTAAATGGAAACGACCTTTAAATGGCTGCGCCTCCCGGTGTTATGTTTGTAAAAATTTCACATCAACACATTGTAATGTTCATTCTGTGTTCACACACAGGAGAATTCCAGCAATTAACGTTATGTTACAACTTCCTGTAAATTGTCAAATGAATTTTTTAAAAAGGCCCCATTCACGCATGATCTCTTTACGGCAATTTACTAATAATTTTCCAGTAAAGTCTGTATGTGTGAAAGGGGTTATTGTTTAGTTAAAATCACAGAACATTACAAGTCTCTGGTTGTTGAATGTTTCTTATCTAAAATTTTCTTTAAAAAAAGCATATACCAAAACATTGCTATGGTTAAAACAGTGTCAGTCATGGCAGTTTTGAGAGTGACTTCTGCTATGTATACACAAAACTGTAATTTAGAGGATGTACTCCCATATTTAAATGTGGATGTCACTCCTGAAACTAAACTTTTGCTGGCCACAGTGTTAATCTTCTGCAAAACCAATCCAATCCAACCATTCCAAACCAGAATCCAATGGAAAAATCCTATTGTTTTTAGTCAAAGGAACATCACGGCGATGATGACTTCTGGGTTGGCCTACAAAATGATGTCATCCCTGTTAAACTCTTCAAGCCACGTGGCTTCAAAAAACAATTTAACCAATCAGAATTTGGAGTCACAATTAGGAAAGATGACATATTTTCTTCTTCAAAATGGAACATACCAGAATTTTGCCGTTGGGTTGATCCTGTCGAGCCAGACTGACCCCCATCCACTCGTCGTTCCTGTCTCCTTGACACGTCTTCCCACAGGACTCCCTCTGCTTATTTCCTAGAGTACAGAATGAGAACATTACTGTAGCCAACAGAGAGATAAACATCCCTGTCTGTAACGAGAAACACAATAAAACCACTCCAAGACCAGACAGCCTGAAACAAAAGTCAGTCAATGTTTGAGACGGTTTAATTCAGTATGCCTTAATACAGACATTACTGCTTTGTGTTGGTAAGATAAATACACAAAATACTGGCAAGTAAAACTTGAGTGTATCAAATGCAAATATGAACTTCAGTGTTTACAATACTGATGGGCAATTGCTGGAGGGTGTGGAGAAGTCTAGAAGCTCTATTTTCATTTCTGCAGGCCAAATTAAGAAAATACATCTACACTACTTCTTGTGCATATTTACTTATACAAAAAAGTACCACAATATAACAAAAGCTACCATTGTCATGAGTAGTATGGTATCATGGTATAGTTAAGACATATCATGTTTATTTTTAAAGCACTACAGCTAATAAAAATTTGTTAAAAGCTGCGAAAAAACAAAAGGACTATAGGACAATGCCCCAGGGCTGCTTTTAGTAAAAGTATCGTAAGACAAAGCAGACTGTAGTGATAATTTCTTACGATCCTTTCAGGAGAAGCACCAATCTGCATAGTAAAGTTTAAGGCATAAGGCAGAAAAAACTAAAAGCATGATTGACCACAGTTCATACCTCAAAAGTATTGAATTAAAAACGGCTAATATTGGTGACCTTGGAAAATATAAACCAAGAGATATCAACTTCTTGAATCTGGCTTGATCTATTTTGGAGGTATTCTATCGTCTATTTTGGGTTTTTTACGGTACAAAAATTGAGGATTTACGAGCAAGGCGTGTTATTCCTGCAGGGAGTTTATCTAAGCATAAGGGTCGGCTTTAATGTTTATCTATGAGCGTTGAGCTACAGCGGCCCTCTGAGGGGCAAACTGTGATTGTCCACAGGAAAAAGAGTGATGGCTCCCGAGACAGCGGCTGTTTTCTTTGGCTCTGGTTCTTTACTCTTTCTCAGCAGACTGACAGCATCAGTATGGAGACTTAAGTCTGCATAATGCCCAACTGAACCTGGATTCCTATTATGATTCCATTCAGATTTGGCTGAATGAATCAATTCATAACCAACAATCTTCACACCAGCCCAAAAACTCCAAAAACCTCCAAGAATCTTACTGCACCCATCTTTTTTTGGATCAGTAGTTTCAAGTATAACGTTTTGTTTATCCTTGTCCAACAGTAAGTCGTGCACAAACCAGTAAACTAGCATGAACCAGGAAGAAAAGGCATAAGCCAGGCTTTTTTAGCAGCTATTGCACAAAGTCTATCAGGAAACAACCCTTTACCTCCTAAACAGCAGCTTGTCAAAGGTGGAACAAATGGTTCTAATCACGTCTTGTTCAGGGCCGTTTGAAGTTAATGCTTTTGCCCCCCAAAGCTGCGAAGCATCCAAAGCACACAACGACGAACGCCAGATCTCAAGTTAGGAGGGAAACACAAACTGTCAAAAACCGTGATGAAGTTTGCTTGGGATAAGAACGAAACATTATTTTCTGCAATTAGCAGCATAACACCATCCAAAAAACACTACTCATTGAACACGGATATATTTCACGGGGTCAAGACTGCAGAAAAACCACGAGAAGAATTCCCTTCTTAAATATCTTGGCCATCACTTCAAATAAGAAGGCGCGAGGAATGTTCCTTTAGGCTATAAACATCTCATCAAATCAGTGACCCTGGTTCCCCCCCAGCCATCTTCATAACAGTCGTGTTTGCTTTCGCATCTGTGTGGGTCCAGAGTGTCGCGTTCTTCTGGATGTGAACCGCTCAGCGAGGGGATGGGATGGGAAGTGGGATGAGATCTGGAAGCGTGTAGCATGCCCGAGGCCGGAGTGTTCTGGTTGGTTAACAGATTACTGAAAGAAAGTTCAACTAAGATGGACGGTTGATCTATTCAAAACTGTTTAACCAAATCAGATCAACCGACAACAGTTCAGACCAACTGATGGCAAGAGCATGCTGCTTAGCTAGCAATGCAATACTAACACACAAACAGCTTTAATTAACAGATTTTACCCAATATCTATACAATCTACAATCTGAAACGTAATCAAAAAAACGTACCTAACATACAATTCACTGCACGGTGGCATTGACTGCACCAGTTGAAATTACCATTAGTGGTAGCAAGACACCAACTACTATTCTTCCTTTTCATACAGTTTATGAATAAATAAAGACTTATAATTGGGCAGGTTCTCGCAAAATACTATGATATAACACTTTTGCCATAGTACATGATTTCTAAACTAATACATATTGACATTTGCATCACATAAACACCTCAGTGTGTCTTTTATGACATAGTAAACTCGCTCATTAACTCACTTGTTACAAGCATTGCACTTGAGATGCAAAGCGTTCTTGTTCATGTTCGTTGAAACAACATGCATCAAAACACTCCACAAAAGAGCTCAAAGGTTTAGTGTTGCTGGTACACAATGTTCACATGCAAGAAGTGCATTATCCTTTTAACGCAACTCAACACACATTTGATTTCCAAACTGCTGAAATATGTACAACAACCGATGTAGTAAAACATTACCACATACTGTACACATTAACTGGAGTGTTTTAGAGCCACTCACTGGATATTTAATTTAGTAGAAATGTTTTGAAATGAATAGAAATTAATTTTTTACATGTTCTTGCACTGAAATAATTGCTTTGCCTTTTCCTTAAGAAACTCACGCAATGCTGCCTTGTGTGTGGCCAAAATCTTGGTATGAAATTGCACCTATGATGAGTTTAGGTAGTCGGCTCACTAGGTTTAGGAACAGATCTATCTTCTTATAGTACACTATAAAGCACATCCTTCAGTGCAATAAACCCTCATCCCACAACAGTCAATTGACTCTATTACTTTAAGTAAAAATTGTAATTCCTCATCATGAATATGGCTTTGAATGGGCTCTGTGTTGCTTGGAAGGAAATAGCATAATTACTGTATTTAATGAAGCTGAGAAACATACTAGAAAATGGAGAATTACCTCCCATAACAACTGAGAACAATGCATTACTCTTTGCCAGTAAAGAACTTCAAGGAAGACTGTAAACACAGAAGAAAGGATCTGCAGTACACAGCAAAAGAATTGCTCAAAATATGCTTGCAATTATCATGATCAAGACCATTTCGTAACCGATAAATAGTTTCGTGTCTACAAGCAGATGAGCAAATGTCTAGTCATGGTACTGCGATATCATTTGACCCCAGTCCACAAGAGTCAGAAAACATTCTACATAAATTGACAACAGACGGACGGTTTAAATAAACAGTTCACTAAAAACTGACAAATTCAGCCATAATTTACTCACTATGATGTAACTGTTTCTACCATGGAACACGTTTGGCAGAATGTGCTTGTTGCACAGAAGAAATAGTCATAAGTTAAAGGGATAGTTCACCCAAAAATGGACACTTGTTGAAAATGTACTCATCCTGAGGCCATTCAAGACATAGGTGAGTTTTGTTCTTCAGCAGAATACATTAGGAGATACGTAACCAATGGTTTCTCCGCAGTGAATGGATGCTCTCAGAATGAGAAACCAAACAGCTGGTAAAAACATCACAATAATCCACAAGCAACTCCACCAGACATGGCCTTAAGGTGTCTACATTTTCAGTAACTTTTATCTTTTGAGGGTGAAACTATTCGTTTAACCACACTTGAGAGAAACGAACACTAGTTCCCTCATATCATCAGTAGCAATATTTCTAAGAGGGCCCCCCGGGTAGTATTTTCCCATAAGATTCATGTAAACTCAAAGCTGTGGCCCCCGGACACGCCTCATTTGCTCATGTGTGTTCTGTCAGAAAGACACAGCACAAGCAGGAGTGTGCGCATTAAAACCACATAAACCTCTGTCATCTCTCCACCACAAGAAAAGAGCTTCTAGAGATCTCTACACATCAGCTCCTTGGCACAGCCGCTCGGAAAATATAAGCCAAACCATTCATCATGTCTATCAAAATACCTCAGGAGCCAGACTATAGACATTTAAACTGATTTCACACAGCAATATGAATAAAAAAAGAAAACTTAGACTGTCACTTGTTCGTCACATGAACAAGCTCATAGTACAGTATGATGCATATTTACAAAAGAGGGGGAAAAAAATCAACACACCATCAGTGCTGAAAATGAGTGTTAGGGGCGGTGTGAAAACAACTGAATACGATAACAGGTCTGTTTTTGATAATAACTGGGAGAAAAGTTATTAAAAGTGACCAAAACAAGGCTGCTATAACATTCATGCAGGCATGTTTCAAATATTGACCGGTCTAAATTCCATGTTTACCTCCACGAGTGATTTCAGTGGTAGAGTGGTTTGAGTTAAACTGTCCGTGTAAAACAGTTCTGCTGATTTGACTGTGCAGATGGCATGACACAAGCACATCTGACACTCACACAGGATATAATGATAACATAATAACATAATATTATATAATAATAATATATATAATATAACATAAATAATATAAGATGAAATATAATAACACACCGCAGCCATGACAGCACCATGTCATGTGTAAGACAACATCTGTATTGTTAACTGTATTGCTGTTGTGTTTAAACTGTTTATTAGCGTAGGCATAACAACGCAACGGCATTACCATAGAAACCAACGCACATTCTGAGAAATGAAAGAGCGCTTATGAACACACACATCGGATATTAACAGTTGCGATACGCTGTGTGGACAGTCAGTTATTCAAATCAGATTCCATCCGGATATTAACAAAATCGGATTCGGGCTGACAGTCTGAACGCAGACCCATTTTAGACTGTGCACGATACATAATTGTTTCGAAGCAGCTTTACAGAAATTCATGAAGGTTGACATTTACAATATCTTTTAGCAGACTGGAGCTGGCCAATAACAAAGTGTACATTTTGCAATGATGCAAGCAATGAAGTCATTAAGACTTGCTACAGTATATGGTTTTATCACCAAATGTAAATATACTTTATGCAGATGCTAAAGAAGTGTTAAAACCAGAAAACACAGTTTAACCACAGGCCATCAGGCTTGTGAACAACATCCATCTGCTGCAACTCCCCACAGACATACTATGTAGATTACACCGATTCTGAGAGGTGTCAACCCCAACCTGTCAACACTCAAACACAGGAACACACACACATAGTGCAAATAATATCAGAAACTACAGACCTCTGCATACATTGTGCACATGTACACCCATGTTCATTGCACAAAAACACTTTTTTTCTTTGTTTATACTGCACATTGTACACATTATACATGCAATAATTTTATTTCATGCACTTCAGCAATCATTGTAATTGCAAATTTGTAATCTACCTACTGTCTTTAATTTTTATGCCCTTAACTTTAAGCCATAGGCTGCTGAGAGGATTCGGAGAAATTCATTGTGTTGTTTTCTCTACATGTGACAATGAATTCTTGAATCTTATGTGTGGGTAAAGTTGGATACATTTTGCAATGACGAAAGCAATAATGTCATTAAGAATTATCACCATATGTACACTGTATGTGTCCAAACTTAAAGAGCCAGCCAATAATATAGTTACTTTTTTATGACAAATAAGGGCATCTAAGATTTTCTATAGTATAATACTAAAATAATACTATTTAAAGCCGGACATTAATTAGTCATATTTTGGGATGAGATAAACAATCACATAGCTGAGATTTACTAAGTAGTACAAAGCTTTTTGTGAACATACTAGGCCTTTATGAATGAGGGTGAAGTAAGATTATTGTACTGTGGATATTTGTGAGATGATGTGAGATGCACACACACCTCTGCCGAGGTCCATCTCAGTGCAGCGTTGCTCTGGATTGTTTCGGATCCGGCACTTGTATACGGCCCCGGGGGAATGAACTGAACTGCTGAATGATGAGTTTGCTCTGGGAGCGCCGACCACAATCCTACAGACATTAGGAGAAACACACTGTCACTGTACATCACAACACAACTTCTGACCTCAGACTACCTGGGACAGATTTTGGTTATTACAAAACGGAAAATAAAACTATTCTTTGCAAGTCTGTGCTTTGTCTGTGAGTGTCATGGATGAATAATAGGTCTGCCTAATAAGTGAATTAGGCCTGGAGGTGGTTCTGCCTTGTCATACTGTCATGGTTTGGCTCTACAATTCGGTGATGCAAGAACCACGTCATGTCCACTGAAGCAAAGGCAATGATTTGGGCGCTGGCCAGTGTTTCTCTTTAAACTTCAAGACAGCCCTTGGAAGAAAGGCTTAACATCTGTACAGTCAAAATATATATCAATATATACACACACACACACACACACACACACACATATATATATATATAACGCAAATGTTGAATAAAATAAACAAAGAAAAGACCATTCACTCATAAAACGTAAATTATTAATGTCTCACATAAGTTAGCGCTAAACAGATTAGAATAAAGTGAGTACCGTCCTTCTTTATATTTCATTTTTAAGATTTGTTCAATACAAAACTGTTTAAAAACGTTTAGGATACTTTACATTTGACGTACAGTGCCACCGACATCAACGTGATGATTTAACCGTTATCAATTTTTTAACAGATGGCTAAAGTGTAAACTTACATTTAGACCACTGTTTTAATTATTCATAAATCATTAAGAATTTTTCGTGAGCGCAAAAGTTCAATTAGAAGTTAGACCGCGCCTTTATTTTCACCTGATGCTCGAGAAAAGTGACGTTTACCTGAGGAGGTAACCCTGGCAACCGAAGAGCGATCGAGCGCTTTCCGTAGCGGCAAAAATTTAGGCGAAATACTGATCGTTCATTATCGATTTATCCATCATAAAACTTTTTATAAGGTTTTATAAAAGTTTTTATAAGGTTTTAAGACAGTTGGCCATTGTCTTACTGTACCAGGGGCGCCAAAAGACAAATCTCCCTCCACAGAGACAAGTTCCTTTGAAGATACAGACCGCGTTTACAATCACTGTACAGTAACTTTCACCCATAAACACGCATAACTGACTGTATAAATGTTAATTCCGTCCCCGAGTATGCACTCACCAGCGTGTGCTGTCATGGACGTGCTCCAGGACTGAATATCCAAAAAACGTCGCATCTGGTCCTCGGAAGACCAAGGGTTGTTGTAATTCAATATTAAAGGAATAAGCCAAAGAAACCAAGCACAAATACATAAAAACATCCAAAGCGCGTCTTTTCCGCGAAGAAAGTTCCGTCATTCTGTTGCGTATCCTCTGTGCTGAAGTCAATCTGATGAGAACTTTATAAAAGCTATTAAATCTGTCTTTTGAGTGCCAAAATTTGCTGAAACGAATTACATTTATGTAACTACACTACGTCCTTTCTTAAAGTTGGGAATGAAACGCATGCAAACACAGGGTTTGAGTTGGTGAATCGGAGGTTTGGGTCAGGATAGCGCTCTCATTTCATGGCTCTCCTCTTCTCTTCTGCTGCTCAGTCTGTTGCGTCTCTGGAGTTTCTCTTGGCATTAAAGCGCCGCGCTCGCGCTGACGCTTGTGTTGTTGCGCGCGAGCATCACATTTCAAATTACAGCACCGCGTCGCGTTCACTGGCGACACCCACCGACAGCGTTCAGTAATGGACTGATGGAGAACGTTTTGCTCACAAATAATTTAGTTTTTCATATTGTGGCATAGGCTTGCTTAATAGGCCTTGTCTATTTAAAAAGAAGGTTGGTTTGTTTTTAATGCCTGGAGAACTGACAGTAATATGCTTTTTTTGGAGAGATATATGCTGCTGTGTATAAATCTAAATATTTACAGTGTGCATTCATCCACAAAAATATATATATTTACATATAAGTAAAACACACACGTTGGTATTGGTGGTTTACGGGGACTGTACAAACTATTTTCTATTGCTCTGCACCAACATCTAAATCTATCCCTTACAAAAACGTTTTCACATTACAATACCTCTCTAACATCTTTCTAGAAATGTAATAAACCCCTCATAAACCACCCAAACCAGTATAAGTAATAATATTACTTATGGAAGGAGCAACGAGCAAGAAATTACCTTTTTTTAATATATAATTACACATTAGTAATTAGATTCACCACTAGTTACTGCAAAAGTAATATTACTGTTACTAGTACCTAATTATTGCCCAACAGCTCAACTGGACGACACTTAAAAGTGAATGTGTAATGCTTTTTTTTTTGGAAGTCCATAAAAATCATTGTAAAGTAGATGTGGTAATCATTCAGTACCGCAATATCCCTTGTACAAAATCTCTGCCAACTTGTACATTATTTGGCTTATGGCGAGAATTAGATTGATGCTTAACCAGTCTTACCTGACAACTGCAACATACAGCAGTGTTACAAAAGAAGAGGATTTCAATGTAAAGCTGCTTTGCAATGATATGTATCATGAAAAGCGCTATACAAATAAATTTGAATTGAATTGAAACGTAGTGTAAATAAAACTTTATTAGTTGTCTTAAAATGTATTAACCGCCTCAAAGTGCCCTTTGACAGATTTATAGCCTTTTTTCCAATAATGATTATTTACAATATGAAGCCTGGATCTAATTAGTCAGTTTCCCCCGAAAATACAGTTTTAAGTTACAAAAACAAACAAACAGAAACATCGTAAACAATCAGCATACTATAAGCTTGTGTCTTTATATAGTACATGTGCTGTGCAGATAGTTAAAGGGTATTTCATCTTACCTTAAAACAGAAATATAGGAATACAAATGAAATAAATCAGGAAAAAATTGAGAAATCAACCAAACTGAAACTTATTGCACAAGTCTTCAAATCATACAAATGCAGTATGATCGTCTACCCCTAAAAAAATGAAAAAGAGAAAGCAAGAAAAATCCATGTAATAAATTATTTCAGGCAAGCTACAAATTAAGAATATTCTTTAACTTTTCTTTCAATTTCTTAATCTATCCAAGTTCCCTTGTACCAGTAACCGTACACACACACACTCCGCTCACACACACACACACACACACGCAGATACGTAGAGCAGGCTCTTTCATGTCAGTAGCATCATCTCTCAGCAGCAGCAGGAGAATCTGTCGTTCTCCCAGGCAGGTTCAGGCACGGTTCTGGTCCATCTTAACGGAGCCAAGGCTTAAAAACACACAGATGGGGAACAGAAGCTCAGTTACTGCAGGCACATGCATTAAAATCCCCAGCCAAAAACATTTCACACGACGTCATCTGAACAAACAATCATTAGCTACACAGACATTTTTTAAGAAAACGTTGCAATCGTGTCATATGAGGTTGCCAGGGTGTTGCTATATTGTTGCTAAGGAGATTAAGATATACATATTTAAAAATAAAAAACGTTTCAAATAGCATGTAGAAAATCATGTTTCAAGGCTGTGATGTACAGTGTGTTTGAAAGAAATTAACCTTTCATTCAGCAAGTATCGACTAAATTGGCGGCAAAGTTACAAAATATTTCTATTTTGGATACATTTTAAGTTTTTGAACTTTTTATTCATTGACTAATCCAGAAAATAAAAGGTTCCAGTTTCCAATATGCAAATAATATGAAGTAATAATTATATGTTAAGTAAATATGCAAGTATTAGTTTCAACACTGACAATTATGTTTCTTGAGCAGCGAAATCAGCATATTAGAATGATTTCTGAAGGATCATGTGACACTGAAGACTGGAGTTATGATGCTACAAATTAGGCTTGGGCGATGTCGACCAATTTGGCATCATACGATGTCTAATGTGAAAAGGGGGGTTGGGGTTGTTTAGTTGTAACTAAAACACCAAGCCCCGCCCCACGACTGACAAAAACAGTGTTCGTGCGGGCAGGTGAGAGAAGATCGAGTGCAGGGATGATCGTGTGCGAGTGCTTGACTTGCGCGCGGATGACATATCAAATGCGCGCGAGGGTTTGAAATGAGCTCGCAGGCCCCGTTTCTTCGCATGTACATCTGTTTTCCTCTCGCCAGCATCAGTGGTGCGTTCGCTTATTAAAGTGCCCCTTTTATGCTTTTTCAAAAATGATTGTTCATGCAGTGTGTCATGTAGCTGTATGTGAACATACACTATCTGCCAAGTTGTGACGCTGACAGTGCACAATAAATAAAGTTACTGTCTATCAAAAGTTACTGTCTATTTCCCTGCGGTTTGGTTATGCGCCAGAAAATGATTAACGTCATGTGAGCGCATAGTTATTATCGTGCTCGACAGCGTATTTATGCAGGCTGATATAAATTACAAGTTTTTTGAAAACGATATTGTGTGCACAATGTTATTATTGAAAACGGAGGGGAAGAAATATTCGGTTCTCTAAATACCTAAGTAATGGACAAAGTAATGATAAGTAAGTAATAATAAACAATGTTTAATGTAGTGTTATGCTTTATGCAATGCTGAAGTTCTCTACGTAGAGGTGTGCCCGATTCGCTTACAAAAGCACTGTCCACGGTAGTTTGGTACAAGCTCTGTGGAGCGCTGTAGCGGTAGACCAATCATATAGCACTGCGCCATCTGACCAATCACAGTGAGGGCTCACGGGAGGGAGGGGTTTACTCAAACTGAGTCTTCAAACTGAATCACACGAGTTGTTTACAAATCATTTAGAAATGGGGGAAAATTTCATCTATTTCAGGAGAAAACTAAAGTGTTTTTTGACCTTGTATACACATAAACCTGTTTTAAGACACTCATAAAACAATATTAGCCACCTTTAAAATGGCATAATAGGGGCACTTTAATGCCATAGATTTGCCGCCAATCCCGACATAGATTAAGTGTGTTTTTCGCGAGCTGGTTGCTGCTGCGGCGGCGGGGCGGAGGATCGTGATGCTGGCTCAGCATCGTGATGTCTATCGACCATCGGCGATGGACGATGGCATCGTCTATCGACCTAACCCTACTAAAAATACAGCTTTGATCACAGGAATAAATAACATTTAAAAAATCAAATAGAAGAGTTATTTTTAGGGCTGTCAAATGATTAATTGCAATTAAATGAATCAAAAAGAAATGTTTGTTGTTTACGTAATATATGTGTGTATACTGTGTATGTGTATTATGTAAATATAAATACAAACATATGCAAGTATATATTTAAGAAAAAATGTGTTTATATATTAAATATAATTACACACATATATATATACACACAATTTAAAATATAGGAATGTGACAATATAAATATCTTCCAATTAAATACTGTGTGTCCGTATATATTAATATATAATAAATATACACAGTAAAACACACATATAATGTAAGCAAAAAAAAAAATATTTTGGATTTGACAGCACTAGTTATTTAAATTGTAATAATATTTCTGAATATTTTAGTTTTTACTGTATTTTTATCAAATAAATGCAGTTTTGGTGAGCAGCAGAGATTTTTTGAAAAACATTTAAAAAAAAAATCCAAATGATAGAATAAGGCTATTGGCTGTGAAAATAGTTACAGAACTGTGATTTCATGACCAAGTGATTTCACAATAAGCAAATAAACACTAAACCTTTTCCTGATATAATATCAATTTAATAGAGCACTGACCGCAATGCAGAAACCTGATAACTAACCATAAAACAATCTATATGAAATACATATGTGCTTTATTTAGCATCTGATGGGCTCCCTGAGCTATAGTGTTTACATCTGGGATGCCTGTTCGAGTCAGTGATAACATATGAAGAGCTACAGCGTCTTTGAAGACGGCTTCTGCAAACTAAAGACACGCTCACCATCACACGGGAATCCTCACGCTCCAGAACCTTCTGCGCCTGGTCTGGAGGAAACTTCAGCATGGATGTTATGACTTTGGCCATTGTCTGAAGAAACAAGATGCAATAGAAAAAAAGGTAATCTGCATTAAATGTTGCAGTAGGTTTTTTTAAGACCAAGAAATGACAACTTAAAGGAATAGTTCACCCAAAAATTAAACTTATCTAATAATTTATTCACCCTTAATTTGTAGGAAAATATTTTGAAGAATGTGTGTAACCAAACTGCAGATGGTCCCCACAGACTTCCATAGTGAGGAAAAAATACTATGCAAGTCCGCAAATTAATTAGAATAAATGTTTTATTTTTTATGTTAACTTTATTTCATTAAGCATATTTCAGTGTTTCTCATTTCCAAGCTTACTTTTTTGTTAAAGTCTGGTTTATTTAAATGAACCAAAAACTATTTTTGATACAACAACGTTGCCGGCCATCTTTTGTAGATCTGCTGCTCTGCACTGTTCTGTGAGCAATTACATCTCGCAACGACAAACCGCTCATTATCTGCTGCCTGCTGGGTAATCAGCCCTAGACAGATCTGCCAGCACCCGTATGTGGCGCTAATCAGAACCAGGGCGGCCCAGCTCTTTGGGGTCATGTGATGAGAACAAGCCACCGGGCCTCCTGACGGACATCCTCTCTGTGGTGATGTCATAAGGACCGGACTGTTTATTAGCAGCGAGGGGAATCCCGCTAGCTTCAGGGTGGTGACAACCAGGCTGTTAATTAGTCCTGGCTAAACGGACAAGACTCGCTCATTAGGGTCCTGTTAAACGGACACAAAATAGCGCTGGTGGGAACGAATCATTTTACAGGCTTCCATCCGGACTCCACATCACACTTATTTACTGCATCCTTCCTCTAACAAACGGCATTATTATGTGGTGGAAAACTGTGCATTGTGGGAAAGATAATATGAAAGTTTTACAACTTGGAAACACATAATTATTATTGTAAACACAGTTGTTTATGAGTAAATGGGCCTTTCCTACATATGCAGTAGCTACATTTTCTTGTGTATGTTGGTTAAATATATTAAGGCATATTAAAAAAATTACTTTCAAATCAACATTATTCATTTGAGATTTATCTACTAATTATGTTTTTGTATTTACTATCTAATAGTAAAATTAGCTTTAATTTTTATAATTTCAGATTTTTGGGGATTTACCATATTAAATTAGCTTTTATTTTTGGATTTTCAGGTTTCGGGTTAAATACATTTATTTTATTAACTGTATATGCTTTTAAAAGTTTTCAAATATTTCTACTTCACTTTTATTGATTTAATTTTTTGTTTTAGTAATTTTAGCACTTCTTCAACATTTAGTTGCCAGAGCAGAACTAATTTACTTTTGTTTTTTTTAATCTACTGTTTATTAATATTATTTTATTTTTGCTTTATTTGAAATAAACATGATTTTTATAGTTTTAGCCAACAATAACACCTTCAGATGAATATTTGTAATCTCTGTAATCCCATTTATTATTTTTTTAAAGCTTTAATTCATTAAATCAAATATAAATGAATAAAGTTTTTAAGTGCATAAGTTTGACCAGAGTATATTTCTGGATTTTCATTTCTCCTCTTAATGAAAACAAGGGTAGTTCAAATAATACTGCATAACAGTAATGACCCAAATACAGTCCCTTCCTGAATGAAATCATAAAGTGTAATAATTAGCCCTAAAATATACCTTTGTCTCTCTTCCCATCATGTACTCAAACAGGACCTTCCTGAGATACTCAAATTCTGTCGGCTCGCTGAAGGGGTCCACGCTGTTGTGTGACAAATCTGTAAAAACAAACAAACAGCAGATTCATCATAATCATTATCACAGTATCTAACAGCACTAGAGACATTAAGCTGGGTTTTAGAGAAAACAGTTGCTGTTTTTGAAGCACAACCTGTACAGAAACTTGGCTGTTCCCTCGTTCACTCCAGTTCTGCTGAACATAATTAAAACCAGAGCAGCTAGATGACGAACTTATAAACCCTCCAAACACTCAACACCAACCATCATCTTCTAAAAGTTGAGTCAGAGAGGATGTAAATAACTGAAAAATCTCATGATTAGATATGAAAATATGTGAATTGCTACAAATGCAACTAGACTTTCAGACTGAATTCATTTACCATGATGCTGGGGCACAGTTCAATAGCTATTAAAATGTTCATATAGAAAACAAAGAAAAAAAGTAGTTATATAAAATGCTGACTCAAAGCTTCTTTGAGGAACCAAAAATGTTGGCACTGTGGTGAAAACCCCCTTTTTTCAAGCAGAGTGCAGAAGAAATTATGAGTCTGAGTGTAATACCTCAGTTTAGGCGGTTGAGTCAAATCTGAAGTGTGAGCGATAGTTAATCTTTCAGAATGTGTGCTGGTGATTGAGGACAATTTTCTCTTGCTTTGACATCAATAAGATAAGCAGGCATTCATATACTCAATACATTCATTAAACACACACCCTACGACCTTTGCGTGGCAATAATCAGCCCGTAAATCAGTAGTTAAGAGCGCCGGCTCGCAGCAGCACTGGAACACTATAACGACAGCATTGTGACTAAATAAAAGAAGCTTTGGCTCAGTCGAGGTGAGGGCCTTTCCGTTTTCCACCCTGCTTTTAATGGATAAAGAAGTGAGAGCAGAAACGGAACAGGAGACGTTGGGGCAGTGAATGAACAAAAACCATGTCATAAAGCCGGCTATGGGCGGGCAGGTTTCTGCGCGGCTGATACCATGGAAAACATGACTTAAGGAGAATAACACAACATTAACCAGCCCAGCTGAACCACTACGCCTAACTCCTCACTTTTTAGAAATTAAAACGAAAAGTGATGTATTTAATGCGAATGACAAAAAAACGTATATGCCTAAAACGTAAGGATGCACTCAACTGATCACAAATTCAAATAAAAAGATGTTGAATAAAATGTTGCCATCATTTCTATTTCAAATAAATGCTGTTCTTTTGACCTTCAATAAAGCAAAGAATCCTAAGAAAATGTATTATGAATTAAACTAAAATATGAAGCAGAGGAAATGTAAAACAACATATTAGAATGATTTCTGAAGGATCGTGTGACACTGAAGACTGGAGTAATGATGCTGAAAATCCAGTATTAAATCACAGGAACTGGTATTTTGAACAGTAATAATATTAAAAATTTTTGCGCTGTATTTTTAATCAAATAAATGCAGCCTTGGTACAAAGAAGTGGATTTGGTTTTAAATAAACATAAAAATCATACCAACCCCAAACTTTTAAACAATAGTGCACATGCTCTTGCTAAAAAGAATACGCACATGTGGTAAACATCATAAGTGCCCCAGATGTGCAGTAAATCTTCAGTGATGTCTCATGGAAGTGATGTAAGGATAAAGCAATTAGTTTTTTAAGTGAAACTGACTTTTGCATTACAGTATCTAGCGTGCACAAACAGCACAGGAGGTACAACCGATCAGTCAGCCGTCTTGCCTCATTAAACCTGTGAATGACTGGCAATTAGCAGAAGGAGCCGTGTGTCTCTCTGGAAAGCCCATTTAACCAGGGCTGAAGACACTGGGGCGGGAGCTGGAACTCAAGGTGCCGCTGAAACCCAAACAGGCCTTTGATCAGGAAGCATGGAGAAATGAGGGGCTAATAAATAACCCGACCTGTCCGACTGACCCCAAATCAGCCCAGCTGGGCCAACAGGGAAGTAACACGAGATACAGCGATCCGTCTCCAGAACAATGCTATGTGAATGACACAGCTTTACGACCGTCATTAACAGATCCTTAAACTGCTGAATGTATAATGAACAAACTCCATAAATAATACAGAAATCAGTGCAGATAAAACATAAATCATTTCAGTACTCTATCAAAAAGATATATATATATAT
>JAUMHQ010000070.1:20820084-20834101 GCA_032361165.1 Enteromius paludinosus
TGACTGAAATGCACGCCATTATAAGACCTACTGAACTAGCTCTACCTTACAAGATGTCAATCAAGATTAAAATCCTTTTTTTATAATCGTTTATAATTATATAATTATAATTCATATTAACGAAACCACGTACACATAAGATATAGACAATGGCGACAATTATCGAGTCACGCGACCACGGTATTATCGAAAATATTTTATATTGCGGTACGACGGTATTTACAATACCGTTACACCCCTAATGAACAATAAATAAGTTTATAAATTTGTACTGTAGAGCCTAGGGGTGGGCGATACGATCAAAATCTTTTATCACAAGATATATACCATGATATACAGTAGTTATATCATTTTAACCTTTTTGATAACACTTGATGTTTATTCTTGTCACTGGTATCAATATCACAAAAAACTACTAAGAAAAAACAAGTAAACAGTCAGCAATTAAATAAGAATAAGACACTAATAACAAGCAATAGGACAAAACTACTTGTACAAAGTAGTTGAATGTAAAAAAAAACTAAACACTGCATTCTGTTGACTGTACATTAAACATATACTTATTAATTAAAGTTACAAAAGTGATTTAGTCAAGTTTTCTCTTTTGTTGTTTGATAAACATGAATAACAGACAGAAGGACTATTAGATTAGTAATATAAATAGCTCTAGGAGACAAGAAATAAGTTACATGTTTCTCTTACCAATGGTTTCCTTCACTGAACCTTCTAGTTCCTTTTCTTTCAGGGCCATCTGAGTATTAAACTCCCTCATTAACTGCTTAAGAGCAGAGTTGTGTTTCATTTCCATATCTTCCATTTCAAGCCTGAAAAAAAAAAAAAATAGATCAATCATAGGAACCCTGATAACAATACTGTAGCAAAATATAAGCATCCTTATCCACAAACTGTTTCTAAAATTATCACATAAATCTTACTTCAGCTTCTTCTCAGTTTCTTCAGCCATTTCCTTCTTCAGGAATTCCAGCTCCTTCTCATGCTCTTTCCTGAGGGACCGAAGGTCTTTTTGTAGTCTGGTGAAGTCTTTGTGGAGCTTCTGTTTCTCATTCTCAGACTCTACCAGCTTTCTCTGAAGATCATTCTCTGAGGTGTTTGTTTTGTTGATTAGGCACTCATTAACAGTCTCCCCATTTCCTTGAGGTGAACTCTGTTGTGCTTTTTGCGCATTTTCCTTCTCTTGTAACCTTTGCTGCAAATCTTGGATTTTCTCCTCATATTCCTTCACCAACAGGTCCTTTTGACTTGTCCAATTATCTTGGTTGCTCATAGTGTCCATGTTTTCTTTGGCCAGTAACATTGCAGGCTCCATTCCTAATCTATTGCTGGACATTTGCACAGTAACGTGTTCCTTCTCAACTTCATCAATCTGTTTCTCCTTGATCTGTTCTTGAAGATCCAAGCATGTCTGCTGAAGCTCCTGCACTTGACCGGTCTGTTCAAGCAGGTCTGCTTTAAGGCGACTTACCTCAGTTTGGTAGTTTGCAATCTGCTCATTAGATTCTGAGAGTTTGGTACCAAGCTCTCCAAGTCTTGAAGACATTTCTATAGCAGCAGTAGCAGATTGTTCCTCTTTTGCAGACATGTCTTTATGGAGAGAAGCGAGCTTCTCTTCATACGCATCTCTTAAGTTTTGCAGAGAGGCCTGTCTTTCCTCGTTTTCTTTCTGCAGCAATTCCTGTAGATGTTTTGCATGCTCTTCCTTTAATTTTGCAGTGGCCTCCTCCATTGTCCTACCAATTTCCTCAAGAGACTTTATACGTTCTTCTTTTTCCTTTTGGGTATGCTTGATGCCTTCCAACTGCATCTGCAAGTCTTTGATAGCCTGCTCCTTTTCCTCAATTAGTAATGTCAACTGTTTACGAATCATGCCAATCTTTTGCTCTGCTTTCTTCTTCAACTCAGCTACTTTACCAGCCGTTTCGGCAGATGCTTTTTCTTGGATTGCCTTCACAGCCTCTTCATTTGCCCTCAGAATCTCAGCCTTCTCACTCTCAAACTCTTTCCGTTGGGATTCCAGTTCCTGCTTGGCTGTTTCAACATCTTTCCTCAAAGACTGAAGGTTTTCTTCAGTTTTCTGGATTAGGGCACCATTTTGAGAGCTTTGGTCCTGAGCTTCCTGCACCTGCTTCATTAACTCCAACTTTTCGTTCTCTCTAATGGTAAGGTGCTGCTGCAAATCAGCTGCGAGTTGTTCTCGCTCTTTTGTCTGCAACTCTAGCTGCTCCTCCAGATCACAGGCTTTTTTCGAGCAGCTTTCCAGCTCTGAGGTCAAGGCATGAACCCTCTGTTCTTTCTCACTAAGAGTCTGGTCCATCTCAGACTTGGTAATGGAGTGATTGTCAATGCTGGCAGTGAGCGTCTGAAGTTGTTCGTCCTTCTCCGCAATCTGCCTCTCCATGTCTGCAACTTTACCTTGAAGAGACTTAACAGTGCTTTGACTCTGACTGAACTTCTTTTTCAGCTCTGAGAACTTATTCCTGAGTAAGTCTACCTGCTCTTGAAGCGAGGTCTTCTCTTTTTCTAGCCTTTCAACCATCTCCCCCATTTGGGATGTTACCCTTTCCTTGTCCTCGTTGTGCTGCTGATTCAGCAGAGATATGGCTTGTTCTTTCTCAGTTATGCTACTTGCTAACTTGGTCTTCAAGTCATTTACGACAGATTCTATATTGTGGAGTTGCAAAACATTTGCTTTGAGATTTTCTGATATGTGTTCTTTTTCCTCACGGAGCTGTTGGACTTGAAGGTCTTTCTCAGAAAGTACCTGGGAGCGATTATCTGCATCAGTTTGCAGAGACTCCCTTTCAGCTTGAAAGGTTTTAAGAGTCTCTGAACTTGAACTTAACTTAAGAGTCACTTCATCAAGAGAGCTCTTTAGATTACGGTTCTCATCTAAAGCCTGCTGAAGTTCTTTCTCTAAAGTGCTAAATCTGTTGTCCTTCATCGTGATAATATTCCTTAGATAAGTGACCTTATTCTGATGATCTATGACTCGGCGTTGTAGCTCCCCAACACGTTCTTCAACTTTCTTACACAGGTCAACAGAGAAGCCATCTAACTTAGCCTGGGCTTCTTGACAACACTGCTCAAATTCCTTTGTGATGGCAAACAAATGTGCCTGGAACTCTTTTTCTTTATTTTGGAGTTCAGCAGTTTTCTCCTCAAGTGTCCTCTGGAGATCTTCACCCTCTTCACACTTGGACGTTTCAAGCATATTCAACTTTTGCTGGGTGTGAACCAGCTCTTCAGATATTCTTTGCAATTTCTCCTTATTAGTTTCCTCAGCCTTTCTCAGTTCATCCTGCAAAAGGTTTCTTTCATTCAAGGCTTGGTTCAGATTCTTCTCCATGGTTTCGGCTTGTCTTTTAAGTAAACCCTCCCCTTCAGATAAACTTTCCAGCTTGCTTGCAGCCTCCCTGAGCTCTGTTTGTAGTTTTTGCACAGTGGTTTCCCTCATGGCAAGATCCTCCCTGAGGTTCTGGATGTCTTTTATAACCTGATCCTTTTCTTCCCTGCTTGCTGAAAGCAGCTGAGAGATCTCCTCCAGCTCTTGGACTTTTTCTTGCAAAGACTGAGCATGTTTCTCTTGTATATCCTCTTCATTCTGGTTGAGTTTCTCCTGCCAGCGACGAATAAGATCTTCCTGTTCCTGTTTATGAGTCAACTGAAGCTTGTCTAAGTGCTCTTTGTGATTGGTCTCCAAATCAGACATGGCGGTGCTGAGGCCCTCAGAGCTTGCTTGCACCATTTCAAGGATCTTCTCTTTCAGTTGCTGGTCTTTCAGTTCTATCTCTTGAGTCTTCTTGGATAACTCAACTTTGGCATTCTCCTCTTGTTCCTGAAGCTGCTTCTTCAACTTGTCCTGCGCTTCTTTGGCTTTCTGCTTAAATTTCTCCATCTTGTTATCCTGGGATTTCAGCTTGCAATCCATGTCTTTCCTGATGTTCTCAAGTTTCTTCTCATGAGAACTCTTCTGGTCTTCCATCTGCTTCCTTAACCGGTTTTGCTCTTCTTGCATTGTATTGCAGGTTGCAGCATGCAAATTTTCTTTTTCAGACAATTCTCTCTTGACTTGCTCCATCTTCTGCACAAGTTCCTGAAGTTCACTTGTCTTTTGTTCAAGACACACTTCTTTCTCCTGACGATCATTACGCACTGCCTCAAGAATTTGTTCAAAATCTTTCAATTGATTCTTGGTTTGCTGGAGGTCTTCTGTAAGTGTGCTAATCTGAGATCTTGATTCATCAAGGGCCTCTTTATTCGACTGTTCCCTGAGTCTAAGCTCCTCCAACTGTGCACCTCCTTCTTGCAAAGTCTTTTCTCGAAGCACATGTTCCTCTAGTGCTTTTTCCTTCTCATCCAACACAATCTTCAACTGATTTATCTCTTCTTTCATCATTTTCTCCATTCCAGCAAATGACTGTTCATTCTGTTTCATGGCTTCAATCTCAGCCTGATATTTTACTTGTTCGTCCTTGAGTCTATCCTCAAACTCTTGTCTTGCATTTTCCCTGGTGGTCTCCAAAGTAGACAGTCTTTCTTCTAACTGTTGTTTAATATTCAGTACCTCACTAAGCTCAGAAGACAGAGTCTCAATCTCGGTTTGTTTGTCACTCAGTTTATCAAGCATCTTTTTGTTCATGTCTTCTACATGAGAATGGAACTGTTCCTCCTTGTCTTTCAGTATAGATTCAATTTCTGCTTTATGTTTCTGCACAAGTTCCTCCAAAGCAGCATCATTCTGCTGATTGACCGCTGTTATCTGCTCTGTCATCGTCTTTTCTAGCTCTTGCTTATGTGTCTCTTCTAGAGCAGCTATTTCAGCCTCATGTTTCTTTCTCTGCCCTTCCAGTTGCACAGAGAGTTCATCTGACTTGGCAGAATCGTTCTCTGAGCTACCTAGACAACTCTCAAGTTCTTGAATTCTCTGCAACAAGAAATGTAGTTATAAAAAAAATGTAATACAATTTTAAGAAATAAGACCAATAATTTTAAGTTAAGGCATTGCTTAGATTTACAGGCTGGCTTCAAATCTATGGATTCCTTTGCCTATTCAACTGCAATAAGGATACCTGCTGATCTATCCTAAGAAAAAAAAGATAAAATCACCGTTCTAGCAGACTCCAACTCTAGCTGTAGTTCCTTGGCTTTATTCTCCCCCTCAGACTGAACTGCAGCTTTCTGTAGCTCTGCTTCCTCCAGTGCGAGAGACACCTGCTGTTCTCTTTCCTGTGCTGACTGCAACAATTCTTCACGACACTGCTCCTGAGGTAAACAAAGAGTAATGATGCAGATAGCTTAGGAAACACCTACATCCAAACAGTTAATATTTGCATTAGCTAATCATAAGTTATAACAGAAATGACAACAAGAACATACCACAGCTTGTTTGATCTGGGCACTTAGTTCCTGTTCTTTGTTAGCCAAAGCCTCTGAATGTAAACGCTCCATTTCTGCTATCCTGTCCTCTGAGGATTTCTGAAAAGAAAGAAATTGTGGCAAAATATTAACACTTGCTAGGTTTGATGGATATTTTAACACAAAACTGCCTTTCGTGTCCATTCAGACCATTTTGTGAAATTTTGTCATAAGAAACAAAGTCAAGGAAAACAAAAACAATGATAAATGACAAAATAATTTCATATTAATCTCACATTGCATTATTGTATATTTAACATTTTCTCATGGACAAGCTCAAAAGTTTCACCTAAGAATTATCTCAGTTAACTATTCCCCAAAGTATCATGCTTTGGCGAAATAATCAGCTGACTCAAAATGTCAATCTTGGCAAAGGAAACAGAGACATACTTTATACGACTTTGGCAAGGATTATGAGACCTAATGAATGAAACAGAACTGAATTTCTTTGTCAAAAATAAAGCACTTTACATGCAGGCAGAATGGTGGGCTGAAAATGTGGCATCAATTTGGTCAGTTTTGATTTACTACTGTCCTTGAGTTAATGAATCATACTCTAATACACAAAGGAAGTGTCTAAAAGTATGCAGATCCATAAAAATGCAAAGGTTTCATGGGAACTGTGGCAAGCATGAACATTTAACCGCTCACCCAGACAAATCTCAGAACGAATGTGACACTGAGAGTGTATTGATGTCTTTTTCAGCTAAAATAACTTTAAACGGGTCAAGTACAAATTGGGACAGAGAAAAGGCAAAAGCAGCATATCAAAATCCAAAACAAAAGGATTCAATATTCTTGATCCTAGTGTCTAAATTAATGCATCGCTGCAAAACCAACCAATCTGTGAAAGTATATAACTCTCAAACAATACAAACGTTGATCTGTGAATCTGTCAAAACTGTGAAAACAAATGAAATATGCATGACACAGCAACAATGTTTTATTAACATTTTTTATATATATATATTTTTTTTTTTATAGTTTTCTGTGGCACAAACAGTCCAAATTTTGCTTTGCCACCCTCGCTTTGGTTCTGTCTTTTTCATACACACCTTCATGATGGTGACCACTTCCTGTTTGACCCTGGTCAGCTCCTGCTGCAAGCTTCTCCTCTCTTCCTCGCTGGCTTTCTCCACCTGCTTCACCTGCTCCTCCACGCTCACCTGCAGCTGACGGCGAGCCTCCTCCGCCCGCTGAGCCACACCTAGAGCTCGCTCCAGCTCTTCAAACCCTGGGAAATAGTCACATTGAGTGAATTTAGGTCGAGAAACACAAGAGCAGAGAATGAGAGGGGAAGTCTCACTCACCTGCTTTCTCCGATTTCTCTTTCTGCTCCTGCAGCTCATCTTTTTGAGCGAGGGTCTGCTGGAGTCTGGAGCGCAGCTGAGCGATCTCCTCTTCCTTCATCTCCAAAGTCTCGTGCATCTGACGCTTGGTTTCAGCAATGACCATTCCCTTCAAAATAATGCCACGGAATGGTTAGTTCACCCAATTAAATTCAGATTTTCATCCTAGATTTTCAGTCAGTACGATCATAGTTTGGCCTGGTCCTCATGCAAAACTCAGATGACTTTACTGGGGATGTTGATTTTGAAAAGCCCTTAAAACGAAACTTCAAATGCACAGTATTGTGGTTACTTTTTCACTTTCTGAAATGCACTACTAATTATGTCCAAATAGTCTCTAGCACAAATGTGGTCCCTGCCCCCGTACAGCAGGTTCTGTGCTCAGTTTGAGGACACACCTTTAACCGTTTCTGACGTATGTTTGCGCTCTTTCGCATTCCATACAATGACCCAAGTGGCAATGATCTCTAGCCTGTAGGGTGAAGTTCAAAGGCTAAACACAACATGACTGATTTGATCACAATTCAGTAGCAGACAGACAGCTCTCCATATTTCACACGAATCTAGCTTAGATGAAAGACTTTTTTGGATGATTTGTGCAAAAATCATCATTCAACCAAAGTAAAAATATATTGTTTCAATTTATTGTATGTTATAGTATATATTGTTATTGAAATATGTTACATTTTATAATTATTGAAATATAACAACTAAAAATACATAAAAATATACATCTTTTTAACAATAGGTAATATATTTCAATATTAACATTTGGTAAAACATTTGAAAAAATAATTTATAAATTTAAATATATTAAATATTTCATTTTAATATTTTCAATAATAAATAATATATAATAACAATTGATTACACACACATACAAAATGTTTATTCATGTATATATATAATTTAGTAATAGAAAGAAAAGAAATATACAAAATAATGAAAAATGTAAATAATAAAATAATTTAAAATAATGAAAATACATACAAATATAATATATAGTACTTAAAATTATGTTATTGAAGAATTTTATTATAAACATACATTTCACATACTTAGATTTTTTTATTATTATTTTCGATTACATGCTTCAGTGTTATTATACGCTTACACGCTTCACATTAAAATAATGAAACATTATTATCAACCTATAAATGAATAATGTTTCATATATATTATCTATCTATCTATTTATATATATATATATATATATATATATATATATATAGACACACACACACACATACACACAGACACACACACACATATAAAAAATAAAATATAAAATGTTCTGGCCTACACAAATATTTTAACTGGAAAAGTTAAATTTGGACCCTGCTTGACCACCCTCCTACAATAATAAGCAAAACATAATGTCCAGTTTTACTTTTATACGCAAACGTGTCAAAGTGAGCAACCCTCAGGAAATATGTTTTCCGATCCTTTTAAAAAGCCTTTCCGGGATAATTCATCTTTGTCTTTCGCTTAGAAGGTCAGGGAATTTCTATTTGCACTTCTACTCACGCTGGCTCACAAACTGTCCCGTGGCAGACGCACAACATAGCTGAACCCTTCTGAGGAGTAAAAACTAAAGTGTCCTGTTTCTCTCTCACCTTGTCCTGCTCCAGCTGCTCGATGAGGTTCTTGGCATCTCCCAGCTGCGTGATCAGCTTTGTCTTCTCTGTAGTGTGCAGTTCCTGGTAAACACAGAGGACTGACGGTGAGTGTGAGATGATAGATCTTAATAAGTTACTCTCAGAATAACAATCAACACTTATTGAGCATATATCATAAAGAGCTCAGAGCCAGTTGGTCTAGACAACCTGGACTAGAAAGTGAAATGCTTGGAAACGGCCAGCTGGAAATGTACTGGCCTGAAACTTTAACTTGCAAAGTGCGGAAAAAAGGTTTGACTGAGCATCAAAAACACTTTGCACATCCAATAAGTCTGGCTAAACAAAATCTGAACAGTTTAACATATGAACCATCTTAAGCGGGATCTTTTCTGTTGCGATGCAGCTAAGAACATGTCTAAAACACTGTAATGTAACTGTTCCTTGCCTTCATACTGATCTTTCAGATAACTATAGCATATATTTTGTGACCAAGCGATTATGTTAAGAGAGCAACCAAGAAGCTGCGAGTAATTATCGATGTCTCCTGCCACAGATAAACACACGCGCACACAAAGCAGGCCACATCCACATCACAGCAGGCCGTGGAGTCGTCGCACCAGACCGACGATCAAACCTTAATTACAGCCCAGGACAGCAGCCAGCGGTTGTGGCGTGTCGCTTCTAGCACAGAATGTCTCTCCATCAGGCAGCAGTGCTTACTTCCTGTTTCCTTCTGGTTTCCTTAAACTGAAGAGTTTGACTCTCACAACCTGACTTTGGATAAAAGTGTCTGCTAAATGAATGATTGTTAATATACATAAATGATCATAGAGTGCAAAATTGACACTTGAACAAAACCAAATGCAAATAAGTATATATATATATATAAATATGTTCTTTATTATATTACATATTATTAATATATTATTTTATATATATATATACATTTATATGTTTAATTAAGTATTATAAATAAATATTTTATTATAATTTTATTTTTTGTTAACATTTATTTTTGTAATAATCTGTAGTGTTTGCACAGGCAAGAAATGTTATTACTAATACTAGTTATTACTGTTTCTTAAACGTATACATGCATGTGTGTGTTTATAAATACACAAAAATACAGTTTAGTAAATCAAAGAAACCAAATAGTAAACACATGCATGTTTTACGAAATCGTGCACATGCTAGATTAGTGTCTTGCAGGGCTCTGTACATAATAAATATACACAGTATGCACAAATTTATTATGTAAACAAAACTTCTATTATTGAAGCGATTAATCGCGATTAACCACCTGACAGAACTACTATCGTTCAATCTTCCAGAGCTTAAAATTAAACCCTTATTCACAACTATGTGTTTCTGACGTGAATGGCCTTCAGAAAAAGTAAAAAATGTAGTTTTATTCTTCTAGTTTAATTGAATGTATCGCTTTAGTGTTTCACATAAATCTGTAATGATTAACGGTCATTTCACAAAGTAAAAGCAGAGTAAATCACAGAGTTGAGCTTCAGCTGGTGTGTTTTAGTGTCAGCGAGTGTGACGGTGGGATCCGAGGGGCTGTGTGTCTGTACTCTGTTTGAGGCAGGGAGAGGTTAATGTTAACCTCTGCTGTCACAGTCCCGCTGTTCCCACAAACACATCACAGACACAGGAAACACACTCTCAGCCCTCTGTCCGCTACCTCACAAACACACACACAGCAGCAAACAAGCTCCTTTACTATTTATCCATGAAATAAAATAACACATTTCTTCAAATAATAACAAAAGTTAATAAAAGAAGCAAGGCATGAATAAACCATAAAAAAAAAAACAAAGAACATGAATAAATAGCATTAAAAACTGCAAGTGTAAATAAAATAAAAATGTAAAAAAAGAAAATGTAACAAAATAAATAATGTATGAATAAAGAAAATGAATAGAAATAATAAAATAAACTTCTTCATGAATAAAATAAAAATATAAATAAATAATTACTGAAAAAAAAATGTGGGAAAAAAATAAAAAAAGAAACAATGCATGAATAAAATAAAAATAAATATTAATAAAGTATAAAGAATAATGTATAGATAAAATATAAAATGAAAATAAAATAGTAAAATCTGCATTAATATAATAAACTTCAATGTATTCATAATATACAAAATATTTACCCCCCCAAAAAAATGCATGAATAAAATAAAACAAAAATGTAAATATATATACACACACACACACACACATATATATATATATATATATATATATAAATAAATAAATAAAATAAATTGTTATTTTGCTCAGTAGCACAATGGTTAAATGATGAAGCTCAGTAATAACCTCACGTTGGGTTTGAACCTGTAACCTTTCAGCTGCCATTCCAGGTCTACTAAGGCAGCTACAGATACACACAACCTAATAATCCCTAACTAACCCAGCTAAAAGCAATAACAGACATTTTTCATGTTTTGTCTTATTTAATATTTCTGTACCTTTATTTTCTCAAGCTCTTGCAGCCTCTCCTGCAGCTGCTGCTGTAAAACCTCGTTCTCACTGGTCAGCTGAGTAGAGCGCTCTTTACTGGATCGAATCATCTCTTTACATCTCTGCAGGAGACTTTCTTGCCTTTTGATTCGCTTCTGGAGGGCCTCGAGGTCCACAGTGCTTCCCGGCTCTCCGCTGCCCTCTGCTGACACACAAAACACAAACCAGTTAAAGAACACTTGACCGTAGAAAAATATTCGGTCCTCTTGGAAACCTGCACACACCTGTGTTAAGTGTCGAGCCGCCGTCTTTCGAGGGACTCTGAATGTCAGGGTTTGCATCGACCGTATCTGTGGACTGAGAGGTCTCGACCTCTGATGAAAGCACACCTCCAGACGCCTGCAGACGTTTCTTCAAGAGAGACACCTGAGGACAAGCAGCTTCCGTATCACCTTGGATAGCTAGGGAATGCAGAATATAAGATAAACACACAAAACACATACTTGTGTCTGAAGCACAGTGATCATCTGGTCCTTCTCCTCAAGAGCAGCATCAAACTCCTCCTGCAGGTGTTTTTTGGTCTGCTGATCCATCTGAAGCTCCTGAGGACATATGAGGCTCACTAGCTCATTATTGAGAAAACATAAAACTATATACTAATAATAAAATAAAAAAATTAATTTATGTAACATGTTAAATAAATCATTTGAAATGCATATATACATATATATATATCACATCCATCTAAAATATTAGACAAAAATTATAATCAATTAAATCTTAATTATCCATGGTCATTTAATTTTTTTATTGTTATTTAATTTCTATTTAATTTCTATTCAATTAAATGTAATTAAATTTGATAACTAGCGGTTTATTTTATATTATTTAAATTCAATTAATTACCCCCAATGCAATACAATTTAATTCAATTCAAATAGATTTGATTCAAATTGAGTCAATTCTATTTAATTAATGTATTTTGTGCCCAAATCTTTCACAATCAATCAAAAGCAGAGCCAACATTCTATAAACGGTCCCTGAAAGACATCACACTGCAGACGTTAGCTGCATTGTGAATGCCGTTTCATGCTGCCTTTAGGTGCACAGTGTGAAGCGAGCAGTAATAGAGATATCAGCTGTAGAAACACATTGATGCCAGAGCCTGTGATAAAGAATTAATGTGTGAGCCAGACGAACAGCGAGAGACGAACCTCCCTGAGCTCCCCTATTCTTCTCAGGGCTTTATCTTGACTCTGGCTGAGGATGGCCTGAGAGACACACAGACAGGGATGAATGACAGACTGATATCAGTGGTAAACCTCACAGCAGAGCAAATACAGCGACTCATTAAAGGAAAACATTAAGAAAAAAATCCCTCCAGCTCCAAGCAAACTACAGCCATTTATTCTGCTGCTTCGACTGAATATGAAATTACCTGTGTTTTCTCTTTATCCCGGAGTACGGTTCGGTAAGCTGTAATCAACTGAGAGAGAGGAAAGAGAGACAAACCATCAGTCCAGTAATAATCATCTTACTACTTTTACAAATAAAATTGTTCCGTTCCCTAATCAGTGACACGGCGTGCGTAAGCAGATTGGCTAAGATTTTATAGTAAAGAAGACATAATATGACCCTTTTTACAACATGTAATATAAGTACCTGGTTTCCCCAGAAAGTGTCTAAAATTTTATCTATAAATGCCACACTGATCATTTATCATATCATTTTGAAAACGCCTATATTTTGTGCTTGTCTCTTTAAATGCAAATTAGCTGCAACTCCCCGCTCCTTTACCAGAATAGATCTGCGCCATTACAGCTTGTACCTGCTAAAAACATCTATTTTGGATCTGATTATGATGTTTATCACGCTGAAATCATGCATTTTAACCCATATTACTTTACACTGCTGATATATGGTTAGGACACAGACAGAGAGTGACTGTCAAAGGTATGAGAGTACTACACGAAGTTCTCATTCATTAAATTCATCATTCATTCATCCTTCGTACATTAAAAACACACAAGTTACAAAAACAATCGGTTATGTCTGTGAAGGTAAAAAGCTAGGAAAGAAATTGTATTGCATCACAACAGACCCCACAAATAAATTTTTTTGTTTGCTTTTTTTATTTCAGCTTTCTTTCAAACACAAAAAATATTGTTTTAAAGGCTTTAGTGCTGGTTAACAGTAACAACGCTGTTTCATATAGAAAAGGCTGCTCCAATGCATCCCGGGCAAATATGTGTGTGTACATACAACGTGCTTTTTGAAAATCATTTCATGTTACTAAACATACTGCCTTGAGTGACTGGATCAGGTGTAGTCCACATACTGTCAGAGCAGTGCTTTATCTCACAGTTGATTTCTGCTCAACTGTGGCATGATTAATATGCACAGTCAGTACTGGAAGCCTGAGCTCTTCTTGAACAAAACAGATAATAATCTCTTAATGAGGGCTTAACCATACGCAACGCATGTTCATGCGGCACAGTTTATTGATTTATTACTTCGCCACTATCTCGGGACACATTCTACAGCAGAGGAAATGCAGTGATTACAAATAAGCCAAAGAGCTTTTTCTGAAAACTAAAACTATTTCATCCAATGAACCTTTTATATTCAGTAAAACATTCCAGTTTGTGCTTTAATCTATGCATCTGTAATGGCAGAACTTTTCTCTTCAACTTTGTGAGATATAAAGTCACAATTATCTTTTTTTTTTGAAACATTGCGACCTTTACCTTGTTAGTTGGAAATGAATGAGAATTTGTTGGCATGTAGTTTGACATGTACACTGCTCCAAATTATTCTTATTTTGGTCATATTTTTTTACAAGAACATTTTACCAGTCCCAAACCACATCAATCTTGATTACTACTTTAGATTTTGTATTTAATCCTATTTAAGTGATATATAATTGTCCGGGAAGGCTGAAAGTCAAAAACTGTGTGCCAAATTAGTCTAGAAAGCCTAGAAAGAAATTAAACTCAGACTAAAAGTAACAAAAAATACTAAATCCCCATTATAAGAATGCAACACTAATGCAATAATAGATTTAGCAGAGTTAAAGGGATAGTTCACCCAAAAATGAAAATTTGATGTTTATTTACCTACCCCCATGCAATCCAAGATGTAGGTG
>JAUMHQ010000070.1:20839621-20856680 GCA_032361165.1 Enteromius paludinosus
AACATTGCCAATAACATCTGAAGTAAAAATGTATTTACATGCTCGTAACATAATTAATCCCATGTGACTGATTCGCTACAAATCGGGTGATTTTTAGGTCAGCGGTTTGCCTGTGACTCAATGGTGCTCACTGCCGGTAGGGAATAGTAAGATGGCGGATCGAACACTTCCGGTGGCTTCACTGGCTGTCGGCAGATTAGAACGCAATGAGCGATCCAGTCATTATATAGATCAGTGATATTAACTAGAAAAATATAAAAAAGCCACATATTATTATTATTATTATGATATAAAATGTTTTATTTAGTGCTGTTAAAAGATTATTTGTGATTAATACTAATAGCACTAATTCTATTATACTTTATATTATACAACTTTTTTTATTAAACTAAAGTTTTGACTGGCTTAAAATCAAACGTGATCTAATGAAAAATTTTATATAGATAATACAAATATTATATTTTAAAAATACTCTGTTTAATAAATTATATATATTGAAATTGTATTATATGATAAATATAAGTATTATTAGTAAGATACATTTATTAAGTGAAAAATACATAGAATGACAGAACAATAGATACAACGATAGAACAATAGATAGAATAATAGAATAGATAGAATGATAGATAGAACAACAGAACAATAGATGGAACGATAGAATGATAGATAAAACAATAGAACAATAGATAGAATGATAGAATGGTGGATAGAACAGAACAATAGATAGAACGACAGAATGATAGAATGATAGATAGAACAGAACAATAGATAAAACGACAGAATGATAGAATGATAGATAGAACAGAACAATAGATAGAACGATAGAATGACAGAGAACAATAGAACGATTGATAGAATGACGGATAGATAAAATGACTGATACAACGATAGAATGACAGACAGAAAGATACATAGAGAACGATTGCTATAACAACAGAGAGCAATAGATAGATAGAACGATAGACAGAATGATAGAACGAGGATATCAACAGAACTCTCAGGGAAGAGCAAGGGAACATTCAACACTGTATAACCGAGGGGGAGCTATGAGGTTACGGGACAAGGAATCCATGACAATATCTAACACTACGGGAGTAACATTCATTCCTGGATAAGCCAAATCAGAGGAACCATTCCGAGGTACAAAAACAGAGAAAAGCAACTGCCATCCCACAAACCAGGCCTAACGAGGAACGCAAGATATTAGATGCAGGGGTTAGGAGCGAGATGCCTTTGAGTTATGCAGAAACGCTCATGAAAGAAGAGCTGCAAGCAGGTGTTACTCGGCTTCCTCTAGCCCATAACCTCCAAAGGCATCGCAGACGGGACGGGGGACAGAGGGTTGCTTTAATTTCGCGAAGGGTGAGGAAGAGGAGGCGATGTGTGAGGACAGACTCACCGCACAGGGCACCTGGGCCGCTTTGGGTCGTTTTGAGTGGTCCAGAGCAAAGATAGTATACTCAGAGAGAAAAGCAGGCTCTGCTATCATCCCAGCCAGCAGCTGAACGACCCCCCCACACGAGTCAACGCATTAATGACAGGACCGAGGAGTGGAGAGCAATGAGAAAACAACACAAATGAGTGAGACCACAGAAAAAAAGAGCCAGAGAGGATGAGAGAGTGACATCTGTGGAGACAGAGAGAGAGTTGAGACAGCGATCCACACGGAGACTGCAGACCTACGCTATTGGATGTCTCTATCAGACCTGACCTGGATTCTCTTCAATGTCATCATATGATGTGTATAGAGACACCGAACAGGTAAATCGTGCAGTCTTTGGCACAGAAGAAATTAGGGCTCAAAAATTAGGATGAGATCACTTTATTTCATATTTATTGAGGATGCACAAAGGTTTTTGTTTTATTCCTTGTGTTTAATATTGCTGAATTTGGACTCTTATAATACATGAATACACAAATATATAAATATAATATAATACAAGACAAAATATAATGTCAGTTAAAATCTATTTAATGTAAATAAATCTTAAAATATTTTATAATTAAATAACTCAAAAAAGTATTTAAATTAATAAATTGCTATAAAATGTAAAAATGTTTTAATACGATATAAATATCATTATTATTACCGTTATATGGAATATTAAAATTATATTATCTTTTAACAAAAAAAAAATGTAGAATAAAGATATTATTTAAAACTATACATATATAGTATAATAAAATTTTAAATATGATACCACTTAATTAACATCGTTTATTCTATAAATAAATAAAAATAAAACTATTTAAATTAATAAATAAAAATTATATTAAAAGATACTTTTTAGTATATTATGCAATTATTATATTATCATTATTATAAGGAATATTCGTATAATATTTTAAAATAAAAATATATCAAATATATCAAATAAAAATTACGTAGTAATTACACTTTTATTTTTATGTATATATATATATATATATATATATATAAAAGTACAAAGAAAAAATACTGTGTATTATATATTATATAGCAGTGCTAGTAAAAAAAAAAATTAAACAACAAAAAAATACTTATTGTTGAGCCCTGGAAATGCTGAGATGATTCATTCTGATCTGATGGAAATTTCAAAAAGAAAAAAAAAAAACAATACAGAAAACGTGGTAGAAAGACAAACGAACGACCACAACCTTGGGGCACTGATCAGTAGACCTTGCAATGGTCTGCTTCATACTGAGGTTCAATCTATTTGTGCTGTGATTTATAAAAGAGGACAAAAACATCAATAAAAAAAAGATTAATTAAAATAAAGAATTGTAACTTGATTCATGCTACATTGACAAAACTCACAAAAATAAACCAAGCACTGTTTGAAAGTCCAATACTACTTCAGAAGTTGTATTCTCATGTCAATATTTGCCATGTTTATAGGTTCATGCTTCAAAAGGGGATTTAATGTCATGGTCCACAAATGAAAAAACTGAACCATCTAGATTATTATTAGCCTGCGTTAGTACAATAATAGCATGTCATGTGATAACCGACCAGCTGGAGATTATCAAACTGATTTGATATCTCTGCACAGAGTTCTCTGTAAAACAAGAGGAAGATCATTTAACTTAAAAAAGCATTTTAAACTTACAGAATCTATTGCCCTAGACCTGGTCCAGAGCGAAGTGACCCCAAAAAGTATGTAGACACTTACAGGACACTTCAAATTTCTAATTAATTGAAATGTATTCATTTGAATTTAGCATAAAAGCGCAAGCACACATATTAAAACTAAACTTTTCAAATACATTTCTTAGGTTTAAAATTCTGTATAAAATTATGATGTGAATTAACTGTAAAGTAAACACTTGAATTATAGATTTTATCACAATGATCTTGCACGTCTGACAAAGACCGAAAGATGACTTGGAGGTTGTTGATTAAATGCATTGTGTCTGCAATCATAAGAAAAGCCTGGATTATGAGAGTATGGAGTATTCGAATTCATATTCAACATTTCAGATATTAAACACACAGGAGTTAAAGGGCATATCCGGCACATAGAAGCAGTCGCTGCTCATAAACATGCACTCAAGACCAATGAGAAGACGGGCTGTTTGCGTCTGACTACTCACCTCTCTGTCATTGGGGGAGGCCGGGGCATCTTGGTTTAGGAAAGGCGTCTGAGCGCGCCTCTCTCCTGAACTCACCTGCTGCACAAAGACATGTATTATACATTAAGACACAACAACCACAATCAGCGCATCAAATACACTACTGGTTATTAGTATAAAATAGTTTTTTTTTGTTGTTGTTGTTTTGGAAAATAGTTGCTTATACTCAGTAGTCATTATGAAATATTATTATTACTATAAATATTTTTAAATCCTGGTTTTAAGATAATACATGTTACTTCATGCAAAACTGGATAATTAGTCTTCATTTTGACATGATCCTTCAGAAATCATTCAAAAATACAGATTTTTGCTGACTAATATTTTTGTAGAAGCCAAGATACACAACAATTTTATAATTCTATTTAAATGTTTTATGTAAACAAAATATTTACACAATTACAATTTGTTATTATGTAAAGTTTCTGTTCACATAATATGTGTGTCTTCTGTGTATATTTATTTTGTAAAATATACAAGCATTCTAAAATAATTTCATTTTCTTGAAAGAAAGAGATAAGAAGAAAATTTATAAAAAAAAAAAAATCCAACTATACCAGGTTTTTTTTTTTTTTAGATTTACCCCCAAACATTTATATATTTTTTTTATATTTTTGTATGTACAGCTCTCCTTAATAATTGATCTCGAATCTCAACTGAAGTAGAAGTTTAACCTGTCAATATCAAGCGTGTTTAGGGAAACGTGCTGTGAAGAGCTCTGGGCTCTTATTAACAGGTCAGGCTGGTTTGTGGGTCATTAAGCAGCTGACAAACAAGAAACGATAATGGAAATGTAGTATTAAGAAAGTACCTTCCCAGAATACCATGGTACATGTCCAAATTGGTGGTACCAGAACATTATTTAAAATACCATGCATGAATGTGGTAGTCAGTCAACACCATGGTAAATATCAAAGTAATATTATATTCATCTGATTGCTTCTTGGTACTGTTTTGTTAGTGTATACATAACGAGCTCCTTTATTAAGATTTCTAGAGCTAACGTTGTTATTTAAATGTCTAATGCAGTAGTAAGAGTGTTAGGCGTTATAACTCTAGTAGGTACATACTTGATGTTGTGTTTTGTTAGCATACATGCTACATGAGCAAAGTGCACTGACCTGCGCCTGCGCGCTGCTCCGCTGAGGCGACTGCTCGTCTATCACCTTCTGCTTCAGTTTCTTAAACATCACTCCATGCGATTATTGTCACGTCAGGAAAGATTTTACCGTCCTATTACAAGTGTAAGAAACTTAATGTATGTGTAGATGAGAGCAGTGCGCAGATGCAGCTGACGTGGAGGAAAAGTGAAGACTACGGCTCCTCGAAAGGCTCAGAAAGGAAGGACGATTATGAATAGTCGAATCGCATATTTCATACTGAGACAGTGTGACATGTTATAATAACATTTACAACACTTTCATAAATAACATGTTTCCTAAATTCATGAACCAGGGTATTTATGGTAGATAACACAATAGGTTGTTAATGATACTAGATTTTTGAAGGGTTCTTAGGATCAAAAAAAAAAAAAAAAGATAAAATATCATTAGCCTATATGATTTAAAAGACAGATGTTTCGTTTGTATTTACTGCAGACGTGGAGACCCTGGACCACAAAACCAGTAAAGAGGATCAATTTTATTTAATTTCTCTGAAAGCGAAATAACGTATGGTTTGTTAATATTTGACTGAGATATAAAACTATTAGTGAAAAAAATAAAATAAAAATCTAAATATTTAGAGAATTGCCTTGTCCAAATTACATTCTTAACAATGCATACTACTACTCAAAAATTAGGGTTTTGATATTTATGGTAGGATATTTACAAAATATAATCATGGAACATCATTTAACTTACAGTAATATCCTAATGATTTTTGGCATGAAACGAAAAATCTATCATTTTGAGCTATACAATGTATTTTTGGAATCTTATGACACACACACACACACACACACACACACATTTGTTGTCAAATGATTAATTACATTCAAAATAAAATGTTTTTGTTTACATAATATATGTGTGTTTGCTGTGTATATTTATGATGTATATATAAATACACACGCATACAGTATTTTGAAAGTATTTCTATGTGTATACATTTATATATTCATATTCTTATGTTTTGTATACAAGATATAAAATAGATTTAATAAATAAACAGAACCTATTTTTCTTAAATATATGCATGCATGTGTTTGCATTTACTATTTATAAATACACATAAATATACACAGTATACACACATATTATGTAAAGAAAAACTTATTTTGGGTGTGATTAATAGTTTGGCAGCATTATATGATACAATAAAATCAAAATAATCCTAAATAATTTAAAAGGCAGATAATTATTTTAGTATTTTATGCAAGACATTATGTCGATTACGCATACAGAACGTAAAGCTTCAATGTTGATCTAGAACATTTCAACTTTGTTTCAATGTTCTTTCAATGTTTTCTCCACAACAGATGTTGTTCAACCACACGTCAACACTAAAAGTTGGTTGTGCTTGTTAGGGTTGATATTACTTATTAACAAACGTGATGATGAACGGATGAAACTTCAACAAATTAACTATAAATAAAAAATCATGTGGAAAAACAGTCAAATGAACTAATGTGCTTATCATCTTCTTGGCAAAATGAAAGTTTATTTTGTATTTTATTAGCATGAGTGATCCTAAATGATAAATTGTTTGTATTTTTGTAATGTAAACCCAACTGACTAAGAAACTGCTGAAACTGGCTGAATAATTACACACTTTTTATGCTCATATATAACATTAAAAATGTCTTTAATAGTTATATTTCAGTGTTTACATTAGAAATAAGAGTCAGGCCTTATTTTTCTCATTCTTATATAACCACATTCAGCAGGATACTCTGTGTGTGTGTGTGTGTGTGTTCTTTTTTCACAGATTCTGTCATAAGAGAATTTATTGAAGCTTTACCCATTTTAACTGAACAAAGCACCAAGTTTCTCCAGAGGGACTATCACTGCAGAAACTTCACTGTAATTCACTTCAGATAACAAGTACCCAGCTAATGAGCCATACATATTTGATTACTGTGGGCTGTACAATTAAAAACAGCAGATTATACATGGATGAGAGATCTAGGTAATGCGTATTTAGTGTTACTTTACACACTAGGTTTGCTCTCGGTTGAATCTAACTGCTGTCTAGAAGAAACAACTGAGATATGAAAAGGAGCTCAACTGTTCCTTTTCTTTCTATTTGATTTAATGTTGCACATACTATTGAGAAGCTCTAGAGGGCGCTCACTATAACTGCATTAAAGCTGTAAAAAATATTAACCACTATGAAATATTATAAGGTAGAGTTTTTAAGCTTCTAGTGCAATATTCAGTGCACTATGTTTATTGTTTATGATATTCATATCAAAGTGAGAAATTGAATGTCCTGTATAGACTCCTTATTTATTGCATGTACTTGTCCTGCTCACTGTACATATACAGATTTTATATTGATATTTGCATTATTGTGCTTGCATTTTTCAGTGATGTTTTTCTTTGTAATTCTACAAATTCTTTTATCAAATCAAAGCCAGTAAAACCATCGATTCTGATCAACAATATAAAAACCATAAACTTATTTAATTTCAGCCAAGACAAATTTGAAACATTTTATTTAGCTTATCTAAGTTAAATAAAAATGATATAAATACAGTATATATAGAAATAACATAGAATTGCTAAAACACTTAGTAAAATGAAAATGAAAACAAAACTATAAAAATAAAAAAAAACTGATTTAAAATATTACTAAAATCTCTAACAGTTTCTGCATGAAGCTTGCAGTCAGGGTTATTAAAATTAAAACTGTAACTTAAAATAAACTAAAATCAAATACAAAATAAAAATATGAATGCCACTGCAACATTTTAATTTAGCTTAATACTGTAAAATAACTAAAAGTAAAACTGCATTAAAAATTGAAATTAAAATAAATATGTATTATAAAAAAAACTAATAGAATGAAAAAAAAAAAAAAAAAAAAAATTAAGGAAAATATTGATAACACTAACACTGGTTATAGCCCTATTACATTACAAAACAGTCCCAGTAAGACTTGTAGCAAACCCACAGGTCAGTATTATGGCTGTGAGTTGAGATAACCTCTGATTTGCATGAGTTTGATTACTCATAGTAATGCAGATAATGGCTCAGCGTTGCGAGCGATCAATGATCAGCAGCAGGTTTCTGTCAGGCTGCAGGTCTGTGTCCATCCTTCATCCTGCTAATGTCACCACTGGCTGCATACAGAAAACCATCCATCAATGTCTGAATGCTGCATGTTCAGAAAGCTGGATCCAGAAAATCGAGGACCAGTACAGACTTATATTTCATATTCTGCACCATAATACGCTTACAGTCAATCTCTATGTATCAGATGTAATGAGATAACAGAGATAACAGATTCGTTTTTACTGCATGTTATCATTTCAGTGCATTTTTGTTGCATATAACAACACTACATTTGATCATAAAAATACATCATATTACTGAATAAAAGCTGAAAGGTGTTTTAAGACAATCTCAGCTATGAGAACCCACTTATCTGTATAGTTATGATTTCAAACCTACCTAATTAAGAGGAACGTAACTTTTACCAAAGCTCTGCAGATGAATCCAAAATTAGCTGTTTTGACTTTTATTGCACAGATAGAAGTTGAAGGGTGAAAAATGGGACTGAAATATGTCAGGAAGCCAGCCTCAACACCCAGCACACTGTACTGTATGTCATGTGCATGTTCCTTACCAGTTGCACATCAACATGTCAGCTTCACTTAGCCTTCACTCTGCCCTTCTCTTCGACCTCTTTACATTCAAAGAATGAAATGGCAATGCCAAATCACATCAGTCTTCATGGAACCGCGGGGCATCTGTGCATCTTTACTGCAGCACACATGTACACGTGATTTCTGTCAGTTATGTCATGTTCATCAAATCATATTCCTGCATATTAGTGTCATAAACCTGTTGAATTCAGCATAAACACAAAGGTAAGGAAGCATTATCTAAATACAATGTCTGCATTACATCCAAGCAGGTGTAGTAAGATTGCATTCATTATCGTCAATTAATTTGTTATACATACAATATTGTTATACATATTTTATTACTATACGCTATTCAAAAGTTTGGGATCAGTACAATTTTTTAATATTTTTAAAATACGTTTTTTATGCTCACCAAGGCTATATTTATTTGATAAAAAATACAGAGGAAATTCAAAAATTTTATTAATATTGTGAAATATTTTTACCATTTAAAATAATCTATTCTAATTCTAATATACCTTAAAATATAATAAATTTCTGTGATGCAAAGTTGAATTTCCCTCAGCCTTTACTGATCAGTCTAAAGTAATAACTAAATACCATATATTTAAAATATAAATCTTTATCGCTTATCAATTTGACACATCCTTGCCAAATGAGAGTTTGAATTTATTTAAAAAAAGGAATAAACATGTACAGTCTTGCTAGCCAAAATGCATTTGTGCAAACTGTAATTAAATTACAGTGATGATATGTAATTTAAGCAGTAGGCCTAAATCCAGCAGCATCAGCAGGTTTAATGCTCACAACAGACGGCAGCGTGAACATTTGTGTACTTCTCTTGACATTCTTACCACACCATCAATCCCACAATCCCCAGCACGAGCCTCCCATAGAGAATGAATGGGAAGCGTCTGCTCGTCTCCGCTCCAGTGGACGCGCGTTAGCCCGTTCTTATCTGGAAGCAAAAATCCTTTCATTTCTTTCTCCGCTTTAAAAAAAAGATCCCTCGTGTGTACTCAAGGAAACGGCCTTTAACATTATTCATTGTTTTCATCATCCATGAAATATTCATCCAATACAGAGTGTCAGGCGGAGCGGGGGGAAATCTGGAGCCTGGTTATTCTGGGGTGAATTGATCGGCTCGCTGTCAAGAGGATGTTCACTGCATGTGGAGAGCCCAGAGACTCTGGGTTAGTGATTTGAATAAACCCAAAACTCAAATACGACAGCTGGGTATCCAGAGCAAAGCATCACAGAGGCTCCTCTGAGCTCTTTTTGACAGCAACGCTCACTCATTACAATACAATCGTTCAGATCACCTTGGCAACTGCATAGCAACGCCCTAGCAACCACTCATAACATTTTAGCATCATCTTTCAAGCATCATGTAGTATGTAGTATAATATGCTGCATTTTATTTATTTAAAAATGTAGTTTAGGCCTATATGCTATCAGTTTTTGGTTAAATTTTTTTTTTTAATGATATAGGTCTACTGCAGTTTATTGATTTGAAATTAAATTTACAGTTTATTACCTAAAACTGAAGGTTAGAATGTTTTGCTGTTAAGTGCTTAGATGTTATTCTTACTGTAAAAATGTGAAAAGATGAAACTGAATTTTTATTGATATTTCCATGTAATTTGCCATGTTTAAGGCAATGTGCCATCTTTTTTTTGTGAAATTCACAAGCTATTTCTGAGTGAAAATTGCATTAAAAGAAGGTTGTAAATTCAAAGTGTTATTAGTATTCTGATTAATGTTTTATTATATCTTAATTTTCATTTTAATTTTGTCTTAGATTTCTTTTATTATTATGTTCTTGTAATTTTTAATTAGATTACATTATATATACTATGCAGTATGTATTATATATAGCCTACTATTACTACTATAAATTTTTGTACTTCAAATCAAGGCCACATTGAATTGTGTTATGTTTTCTTGTAATATTATTATTTTTTTTTTTTTATTATTTTACTTAAGCTTCATTACAAGGATCTTAAGAATAGTTGTAATTTTCGAGGTAATAGAGTTTATGTTTTAATAAATGGCAGACTCTCTCTGCTAAAGTCTCTATACAGAAGTGATCCATGCTCTCTGATGGCTTCTCAACCTCTAATTTTACACAGAAAATCTTTAAACACCTACGCACACTCTTCTCAGGCCTGGAATGAGGAAAGGTTCGTAGCTAGCATTAGCATTTTTCCTCTATTGAGTCAGAGATGTGCGGGAGACTCTAGAGGACAGAAGAGATGAGCGATGCTTTCTGCCCAAACAACCCATGCATGATGGAGTTTACACACACATTCAGACTGTCTCCTCACGTATCAGCAACACAAAACCCTTATATGAAAACATTTTTGTATGGCACGTAGAGCACTGGACTTGACTATAAAAGGCTCTTAATCTGAACATGATGCCAAACAGAACCTGAAATGCTTTAAAAATGGGTTGTTAGGGAACATAGGTGTTTAACACTTTAGAAAATGTTGGAGTTTGCAATCTTTTGTCCAAATACAGATGAAACATGAGAAATGTTAAATAATATTTTGGGTCATTAAAATATTAACATTGGAACTGTTTTTGGAAGGGCTTTACTTTTAGTCGTTATTTAGGTAGCACACATAATTCTGAATGCCTTTGGCAGAATTCAAATGAGCCATTTGAATCTAGATTAATTTAGGAATTAATCTAGATTATTCTAGATTTTAAAAATGATCTGTGCCCACCCCTAATATAAATTTATACTGTTAATTTCTTTTGTTTAAATAACACAAACAAACATTTTAATTTATCATACCTTATTTTCTTTTAAGGATGCTTTTTACTGGTAAAGAATAAACAGAAAAACATGAAGAATGTGACTTGAGGAAAGCATTGCACTGTTTGCATAACATACAAATACTGAGGAAATAAGGCAGGTGCAACGAATCACTTTATTCAATACAGCCAATTTCAAAATGCAAGCTGTTAGTGCATAGATAAGAACCCTGAAGTTGCAAAGATTAAAGTTTTTAAAATCAAAGAGATATTCTTTATAAAAGTGTTGACTTGTCCACTCCCCCCTAAAATGGCTCGTTTAAACTTTTCTACATCACAGAGTGGGTTTATTTTCAATCACTGGCCAAATGTTTACACAAAGAAAGTCTGGTGCTTCTAACTCACAACCTTAAAGTAAGGTACGTATTATTACTTCTTATTAAAAGAACCTGCTACTCAATATTCAAACACAAGTTTCAGGGTGAAGTGTGATTGTTGTTTGTCGTTTCTCTGATCACAAATGCAGATATGCTGTTATGTTTGCGAGGTGCGATGCAATGTGACGTGTAAAAAGACAGTACTAAGTCATTATAATTAGTAATTATCTTTCCATTGGATGCCAAAAATGCCTTATTTGTAATATGTTTTATTGTTTTGGTGTCATAGCGCCGGAACGCGCCATCATGTTATAGTTAAGGGACGTAACCTTTTTTCGTCACATGCTTACAGTATTCGGGTAATCAAAGTGCACTGGATAGCTGGCCAATCAGAGCCAATCATTTCAGGAGGCGGGGCTTAGAGGAGAAACAAAAATGTACAGTATGTGGGAAATTATGGCAAAAAAACACCAAATACACCAAATACTGTTCTTTTTAGCTACATCATATGGCCCCTTTAAATTTGAATTAACTAGTGACATATGATAATGTTATTTAAGCACTACTTGTTTTATAGTTGCTGTCAATATATTTTCAGCGGTCAAAGCCTTTTGGTTGTAATATGGGGCAGTTGCATGGCAACACTATAGCAACACCATAAATAAACTCCTCCGCATCTCAACAAGTCCCTCAGAAAGATGCATGATGGGTCAGGCGTTGACCACTAGTGCGCTTGAATCACAGACTGGATATACTGTTGCCTCAGTTCACCCCGTCCTCACACACACACACACACACACACACACACACACACACACACTCACTCACCAGCCATTACCATAATAAAAAGCCTTTTAGAGCTGACCTATGGCAGGCTCTCATGCATAATAAGGTGTTCAGGAAGAACAGAGCGGGTGAGATTTTCATACGCAAGAAGATATTTGCATCAGAGGAATAAAAACAAGCACACACTCTTGCCAAAGCTATTGTTGTCAAAACCTTTTCACTGCTGTACGTATGGAATAGATATACTGTATATGTCTGTTTTAATTTATTATTTTAATGTCTGTGGACTCGATGATGCATGAAAACAATTATTGTGGTCATTTAAAAGGGCAACTTTTGAACCTATCATGATAAAACTGGTCTTGCGTGGCTTTCAAAATAATAAAAAACCTTATTCAACTTGATCAAATCACAAATAACCAGGAAAATAATGGAAATGAACTGTTCAAAAGGAGTGGTTCAGAAGTACTGAGTGAAATTGATGAAAACACTGTATTCTGCAGAATAGATAATTACATTAAATTATTAGACAGTATTTTATATTAATAAAAATATAAATAATTAATTTCACTTGTCTGTAATAGTGAAGATTACTAATGTGTTAATTTTCATATTTATTTAGATTCTTTTAAAATGATACAGTATAGAGGCAGCATAGATAATTTTATAAAGAATTTAATTTCTTAATCAATACTTATTGATGGCATAAGCTTTCAGTCAAATAATTATATTTATTAAATTCAAAATACTGTTTAATTTATTTATTATAACTGGTTTATAATGGTGATTTTAAACTTTATATTTAATTATTATTTACTAAACAGATTTTCTATAAATTAGCCAAACAAGACAATAACATTAAACTGATTATTAGAATATAAAAATAATTAATTAATTTTATTTGTTTCTAAAGGTGATTACAACATTTATAAATATGTATTATTTATTAAACTATACAAAAACACAACAGGCTAAAATACCGTAAATTCACTAAATTCAAATAATTTTATTAGGCTGCATTCTAATGTATATTTAATATAAATATGTCTGAGACTATAATTTATAATAATATATAATTTAGTGTGTTCTTTTGTTAAACGTTTATTAAATCTTTAGCAGCTTTAGAAGTCACAGAACTCAATTCCACATGCTTTTTCAATGCTAGACCTAAGAGCCATGCAGCATGTCTTCTCATTAAAGCATTAACACACACCGATCAATACCTGTTTTATACTTTTCACCACAAACCGGTTTTAACTAGACTTCATCAGTATTTTCAGCAAAGCACTGACACAGAAACTAGACACTTCAGACGTGCCAAAATAATGTACATGAGAGAAAAACGTCCATCTGCTTTTGATTAAACTCGACAGATCAACTACAACAACAGATGAAGGAGAATCTTAAGATCCTCTGGAATGTATGAAGGGTTTTTTTTTTCACATACCGAAAAGCTTTTGAATCTGATGAGCAATTAAACAATCAGTCGTAACTACAAGCTTTTGAGGACCTCAATATATCTGAGGGGGGTTTAAATAAAAGTTTAAATACTTTCTCCGTTATTTAACATAATGAGCCAAAAATTTTGAAAACTGTAACTATGGCACTTTCAAGCATTTATCTGTTCGATCAAAAGGGACAGTTCAAATGAAAAAGACAGTTTGCATTATTTTTGCAATTTCTTTGGTGCCTCTAAAAGAAATTACACATTTCAGCCTGAAGCAGCAGCATTAACGTTTCAATTTTTTTGTTGTTTATGTTGACTCTGTACTTCATATTTTGTGTACTTGCATTAATATTAAAGGAACAGATTTACCTAAAAACAAACATTTGCTGAAAATGTTCTCACCCCCAAGCCATCCAATATGTAGATGACTTGGTTTTCTTCATGGAAACAGATTTGGAGCAATGTACCTCAATGTCTTAGTAATGGATTCTCTGCAGTAAATGGGTGCCATCAGAATGAGAGTCCAAACAGCTAATAAAAACATCACAAGAATCTACCCCACTCCAGTTTATCAGTTAATGTCTTGTCAACCCAAACGTTGCATGTTTGTAATCCACAATTAAGACTTTTTAAAATTCAAAACATTGTTTGGGGCTCAAATATATAACATATATTGTCCATAATCCATAATAAAGTTTTTTTTTTTCTTTTTTTTTACATCAAAATCCAAACACATGTTTGTTTAAAGCTGTTCTGGCTTGTAAACAGTGTGTGATCTGTGTAGATTTCTGTCCTGATTCAGACCAGATTACTTTTTTTAACTGGATGAAGCATTATTATGAATGTATTTTGGCTGGAAGAAATGGTTTGAAGTTAAAAACAACTTGATGGACCATGATGGATTTCTTTTTTTAGAAACATGCAGATTTTCGCTTTACAAAATATTAACTGATGGACTGGAGGAATGTTGATTATTGTAATGTTTTTATCAGCTGTTTGGACTCTCATTCTGACGGCACCCATTCACTGCAGAGGATCCATTACTGAGCAAATGAAGAAACGTCATTTGCGTTTGAGCTTTAAACAAAAGACCATTGAATATTGGCGTGCATTTGATTGCGCTCAGGCGCACCTCATCACTGCGTGAGTATAAGAGGGCATGAGCGGAATGCACCTGCAGGTTTTCGCTGAAGAGCCGAGCCGGCATCAGCGCGACCTCAGAGTCGTGACAGGAGAAAGTGTAACGTCTCCGTTCCCTCCTTCAGGAAACGTGGGTTACGTTCGTAACCTAGACGTTACCCTTTCAGTCGAATCACTTCGACGTTACATATGGGAACACCCATTGAACAGGCCATGACTTTGGGGCCGCGTTACGCGGAGATCCCCATCAGTCGGATATCTACTTTTCAAGTTCGTCAGCAGAGGATCTGAGAGTAACCTTCCCAAACCTCTGTGGCCCAAGGAGGGTTGCTTTCAGTGGTGCTGAAGCAGGTGGTTGAGGGCGGAGCACATGAGTTAACACACAGTTCTAGCATGTGGAATAAGGAAATACAATGTATCGATAAGATTATGGATATAATTGAAGGGAAACACAGCCTTCTGGCTGACAGTGGAATATATTGAAATTTGTTGCCACACCTACTGGGCGAAGGAGACCCAGTCAGACTGAGGTTACGCACAGTTAAGGGAACACTGAGAGAAAATAGCACACGGATCCCGGAGTGGCATCAGCTGGTCCTCTCGCTCACCTGCTGTCCTGCTGAGGAGGCGAGAAGACACAAAGGGAATGGCTTTAACCACCCAATGAGCCAACCTCTGTTTGGAGACAGCATTCCCTTTCTGCTGTCTACAGTAGAACAATCCGAGCTGCTGGAGCGTTCTGATGCTCCGAGTGCGGTCAGTGTAGCGACGCTTTCTCAAGCGCTTACAGGACAAGCAACTCAGGCTGGGTCTGCCTCCTCCCGTGTCAGAGCTTGCGGGTTCCTACCTAATCGCGAAGACACAGTAGGAACCCTGGGCACAAGCTGGCCAGGTTTTCAGCCGGACCACGTTCAAGGCACTCTATGTAGACAGAGACAGTGTGTGGGTCTCCTATCCTCTTTAGTAGAGACCAGCGCACTGAAAGGCGCTGTCCTTCAGCACCAGATATTTTTGTTCTATTTCTGCTTCCTGAAGGGGCTCGAAGGGAGCGTGCTGCAGGCCATGTAGGGCGACAGCAAGATCCCAGGGGGGTTAGAGATGTGGTCTCTGTGATATTTCTTTTTTCATCAACCCGACGCGCACCTCTAGGAACCCGAACGATGAGTAGGTGCTTACAGAGGGGCGTGGCCTCCACTGCATTGTGAAATGCGGCTGTGACAGCGACATACACTTTGAGAGAAGAAGGGAACAGCCTGCTCTTCAACTTCTCTTGCAGGAAAGAAAGCACAACTGCAATCGTCGCATCTCTGAGGGTCCTCTCTTTCCTGAGAGGAGCATTAGTCTATGACACAGAGCCATCTCAGAGCGTAAACCAGCCTCGTAGAGGGGGCTTCCCGCTTAGGAGATGATCTCTATGACAGCATTGAAACGCCGGAGAAGTCTGTCGCATCACATGGGATGCGGGGGCCATAGGTGCCCAATCCCCTGAGAAGAAGTTTCCTTCAGGGGATTTACAGGAAGGGCTGCCACAAGGATCTGTTCCTCATCCTCCCTGAATTTACACATCTGTGCAAGGAGGCTCACTGGGGAAGGCGTACTTAAGTCCCGGAGACCAGCTGTGCGAGTGTATCCCCGCCGAGCGAGGGAAAACAGCAGGCAATGGGCAGACTCGGGGAAGTCGAAGAAATGTCTTGGCCTCACCGGAGTGCTCCATATCAGCTGGACTAACTGGGGGTGAAGCCGCTATTCTCCATAGAGGGTGGACTGTCGTGAGCTGTGGCTACGCGGCTAAGAGCCCAGGAATATGAACAGCGCACAGCGATTTATTTATTTATTTTTTTGCTTGACTTCACAGGAGCAGATGGCGGGCAAGTTGTGACAGGGAGCGTAGTATTTCTTTATGTACGTGATTACCACTGTGTTGTCCATCTGGACTAGGGATGTTAACCGATGACCGTTTGACCGGTGGTTGACCGTTTCAACGTTAACCGGTCAAAGTTGTCGGTAGTCGGTTAAAAAAAAAAGTGATATCTAAATTAGGTTATTATAGACAGTGGACTATACGCTACTACAGTTAGCCATCTCATTCCTCATCTTTTTGTGTTAAGTGAACAAATT
>JAUMHQ010000070.1:20876901-20897043 GCA_032361165.1 Enteromius paludinosus
ATATATATGTATGTGTGTGTGTGTGTGTAAGTTTTCATTATAAATTTCCTCGGTTACCTTACATGCATGTTTCTGCGAAAACAGAGAGAAATAAAGAAAGCAGGAAAGATAGGCGAATACCTATTCTGTTCTTGCATACTGACAAGGAATCTTTTTTAAAATGTAATGACAACAGTTAAACAGTCTGAGTCACACTCATCACAATTTTAAAATCTGATATGTGCGTCAAGCACATCTTTTCACTGAACAATGCAAAACATCATCTGAACATGCAATCTCTGCATTTCTAGAGTGAAGACCAGGAATAACTGTAAATGTTGTGGCTACTCTTTCATAACTGACACAACTACTATTGGACCTGCCATCTTCTAGTTTAAGAAACATTCATATGCTTTAACAGTAAGAGTGGCATGAAATAAATACACTGAGAAAAGACATTACAGAATTTTAAGAAATTTTGTGTAGCTTTACAGTAGATGTCAAAATTAATGTAGAGAGCCATCATTATAATTATCTGGAATGATTTTGATCATGTAATAAAAACAGGCATCAACTAGATTATATCATGCAAATTAAGTGTTAAAGATTCAGTCTTTGAGTAAAACTTGCAAAGAAAAAAAACTTGCCAAAAGGGGCTGAAAAAATGTAACTCACGTTCCCTGAAGGAGGGAACAGAGACGTTACTTATCGGAACTCACCAGAGAGACCAATTGCCTTTGAGCTTCAAATAAAAGGCCAATGATTATTGGCATGCACTTGACTACATTCAGGTGCACCTCATCACTGATTGAGTATAAGAGGACATGAATGCAGTGCACTTGAAGCCACGTTAGCGTGACCTCAGAGTCGTGGCACTAAAGTGTAACTCCTCCTTTAGGGAACGTGGGTTACATTTGTAACCTAGACGTTACCCTTTCAGTCGAATCATTTCGATGTTACATATGGGAACACCCATGGAAGACACGTGAGGAAGCCGAGGGGATCTTCAGCTCAGAAACTCCGAAGCAAAAAGCTGCAAGTGTAGTGATGAGGTGCACCTGAATGCAATCAAGTGCACGCCAATATTCATTGGCCTTTTATTTTAAGCTCAAAGACAATTGGTCTCTCTGGCGAGTTCCCATATGTAACATCGAAGTGATTAGACTGAAGGGGTAACTATCATTTTACCATTATTGTGAGTGTTAGAATTAAACATTAATTTGAAATAGTTATAATTGTCTCCCATATAACAATGCAGTAAAAACTGGCCATATCAATTCTTTGTCTCATTTTATTTACCCTTTGTACTGCTTTTGAAACGTGAGCTTTTCGCTCTAATGATAAAAACACAAAACAAGTGATAGAAATGTTTTATAAATTTGCATTTAACAAAAAGGAGCCGTAATCTAAACCTGGTTTCCTTCTTGCAGACTAAAGATCGACAGCCCACAACTGATACTTGGACTTGTTTGGCTTTATATTGCTGTTAAAAACACAAAGGTGAAACATGGATGACTTTATAGAGTCCATTTCAGGGGCTACGAAAAAAGACAGATAATAAATAAATAAATAAATAAATACAACGTGAAATTCCCAGATCTCCCAAGTCCTGGAGAAAACAGAGGACCTCAGTTCAGTTAGATCCATTGTAATCAATGGAGATACATTTTGCAAAATGCAAAAGATTTACTGTACAGAGTAAGTCAGATCTACATTACAGTTACATGGTTGAGGAACAAAAATAAGGCAGTTGATATTGATTCATGCATGCATTTTAAGAGAACAAACTTAGTCTTAAATACGCTTATTTTATACATTTCAATGCATCTTCAGGCTTGTGGAAACACGCTCTTTCATGAGCTCATACCGAGATTTGTTTTTGAGTTGCATTTCCGTTGCATTGTTAGCACAGCTCTGCTTTAGATCTCAACACTCTCTTCATTTGCATCACTCATGCGCAATGATATGTTCATGATGGAACTAACGCTTTTCTACTAAAGTTTTATATGAAATTCATAGGGCTTCATTTGGGGGTGGCAGTATGACTGTATCAGGGGCAGGGCTGATATCTTTAATTGAAACAAACTATTATAACATGTGAACCTAAGCTGAAATAAAATTATTAGATTTAAAATATGTACACAAATATTAAAAGTGTAAGCGCTAAAATGACAACCTGTAAATAAAATCTAAAAATGAGAGAAAAAAAATATAATATATTTAAAGCTAATAAAAATGTCAAAAGCACAAAAAAGTTAACTAAAAAATAAAATACCATTTTAATAAAAACTACTCTAGTATATAATTCCTATTAAAATAGCACTGGTATATAGGCATAAAGCATATAAAAAAAAACTTAAACTAGCTGGTAACTGGTTTATCGTTGATCCAAGATGATCTTGGACCAGCTAATGACCAAGTCAGATGAGCTAGAAACCAGTCACCAGTTTAAGTCGGATTTTACATCAGAGAACACAATCAGGTGATCAAAAGCTTTTAATTCAGTGGATTATAAATGAGCATTATCTTATTGTGATTTAATTTAAGACATATTTGAGTTGAATATTATAATATATATACCTCAACTCTATTTTGTTCATACTGCCCACCCCTAGTTTTCATTACAGTTCAAGCACATGTAATCTTGTCATTTGTTCTTTCCAAGTACACCCTCACTGCCAGATAATACATTAATATATTTGTATATAAAAATATAGCTATAAGAGATACAAGTGCCTCTCGTATGGCTTTACCATAGTAGCATGCAAAAAACTACATCAGAAGATTGAACTACCTGAGGTTGTATATTATAAGCAAGAGCTGTGATCTTCAGTCATTCCTCACAGTTTCCCTTTGCAATATGCAAAAAGAATCAGACATTGTTTCTCTTGACTATTTACAGCGAGTTACATACAGGTAGATTCACTATGAGAGAAGGTAGAGAGTGTGAACTGTGCTGTGTTTGTGTGGTTAATGCAGACGCGAGCTGAGCAGAGATGGTATAGATCACCAGCAGAGAGCTAGCTATTGGAAATTACATCTGTGTTGATGCCTTGTCACAGCTGAGGGACTGGATTCCCTCTTGTCTCTTGTCTTTCTCTCCTACTGAGTTTTCAGCTCACTAGCACCTGTTTCTGCCTGCTATTACATGACAGCTCATTTAGCAACTATTGTAATTCTTCAACCAATATTCCTTGTTTTATTAAAGCAGTTTGATTTATCATTTGGGGAAAATGGGAGTTTCCATTGGCAGGCTTTTGCAGCAAGAAAGCAACTGGAAGTCAATCATTTTCAGTGAGGGCTGGTGAATTGAGGCAACATTTGCCAGTTTGTTTGCAACACAACAAAGTGCATAAGAGTTCAACTTAATGATTGATGATGCATTGTGGACGTTTACCAATGGGAATGCAGAACGTCTCAAAAATGTACATTATGGTATCAAATGAGCATCCTTATGAGTTTATTAACATGCTCAACTAAAAAGCGATATTTTAGATATATAAAAAAGGATTTTTCAGGATTAAACAAGTCTTGTTTAAATTTTGATGCCAACCCATTACAAAATCTCATGTACATTTCATGCCCATCTTATTAATCTCAAGGTTGTCTGCTTTGTAAGTATATCAGAGTAGGATTGTGCATCTCGGTCATTGTGCCAAACAGTATACAGGGTTTCTGCAGGTGTTCAGTTAAATATATTTTTAAGACCAAGTAAAGAGAATTTAAGACACAAATGAAAGGGAATGCAATGCATAATGTTCTCTAAATGTCCTTTTTGTACTGTACCTTATCACACTGCAAAAAAAAAAAAAAAAAAAAAATGGAAAAGGAAGAAAGAGGAATAATGTTAACGTCTTAATGTTTTAGTTGTTTTTCAAAGCAAATGTCTAAATATTCTTAAGTCAAGATACATTTACTTAAGAAGCAAAAATATGTCAAATTAAATTAAAAAATAAATAAAAAAAATGAAGTGAGTTCATGATTAAACCAATAACAAATATCTGCCAAATGGCTCCGAAAAATCATTGGCTTAATTCCAAAAAAAGGTTTAATACCACATTTGTTCATGTTTTAAGCATGAACTCAATTTTGTTCAATTTTTCAAAACTTCATTTTACATTTCATTTCAAGTAAATATAATGTGATTTACATTACTAATGTTTTTTGCAATGCCTCCCCTATTTAATAAATGTAAGACTTTCTGCTTCATTTGTGCATATCAGTGGGCTTTACCTGCAGAAACACTATATATAGCATGCATCATATCCTAATATATATTTTGCATCCTATCAAGCAAGGGAAGGTGTAGCAAACACCATTTTATAGACAGTGCTAATAAAGACGATAGAGGAGGGGGTGAGGGCACTACCTTTCAGTCTGCAGAGGTCTGGGAGATGAACACGAGCTCCGCTGAAGTCTAGTTCTGTGCTAATACATTGCTTATATTCTCTCTCTCAGGGCTTCTTCACTTTATTCTCTTTCACTCTGTCTCACTCCATCTCTTCAGCTCCTCCTCTTTCCTCTTTGGGGAACAACAGAGTTTGGCTTTGAAGTTGCTCTGCTCAGCTCATTGGTGCATCTCATCATATTACTACGAGGGTGTAAAACTCTCAGCTGAATTTTTCAAACAGTGGCAATTTCTTTGCCGTGAGATCCCTACTGACAGCAACACAGATCTGTAGGGGTACAGTAAACGCACTCGCCTAAACTGTACAAACTCACAACCTCCCAGCCCTCTAACGTGCATACTGTAAAGTCATTATTTGCAGCTATAGAAATAAGCTTTGTTCTACTTTTGTCTGCTGCATACAAGCTCACATGTGTTCTGCAAGTGTTCTACATCAAAATTAGTGTTGAAAACAACTCGTAAGCCATTTAAAAAAAAAAAAAAAAAAAAAAAAAAAAATTGCCATTAAAAAACAAAACCTAATACCTAATAATTAGTAGTTTTGTTTTCCAGTGATGCATAAAACATAATAAATTTACTTGAGAGCAATATTGCATAAGATATAAAGACTTTATTAATTTTTATAATATATATATATATACCACTCTAAGGAATAAAGGTACAAAAGCTGTCACTGGGGCAGAAGCAACATGTTGGTACCTAAAAGGTCCAATTTGGTACCTTAAAGGTACATATTTGTACTTAAAGTGTACATATTTGAACCTAATAGGCACAAAAATCTACCTTTTGAAAAGGTACCGCCCCAGTGACAGCTTTTGTACCTTTATTTCTGATAGTGTATAAACTGATTTAGATTATTTATATGTTATATGTTTACTAGTTTGAGAGAAAATCTACAAAGAATAACTTTTTTCCAACTTACTTACTGAAAACTGCTGAAAAATCTGGCAGTTCATTGAGTTCTGATATGTTTTTCAGTGCTGTTAAGTAAATTTATGCTGTTTTAAGGATTTTTAGATGTTCTAACCATAAAACTGGTCAAAATAGAAAGAAAAATAAATAAAAAAAATCAATTAACTTCTTAAAACATACATTTTTGTACTGTTGCACTATGGAAAAAGAGTTTTTTTTTAACAATGCTCTTTTGACTTTTTGCCGAAAAGAAGTGCCAAAGAATAACAGAGGATAACACATTTTGTTAATTGCGTGAACCTAAAAGTTACATCCTAATGCAGGTAATGAATTCAGCTGGATGTTGAGAAACAAACTATACATAATAAGAAGGGGCTGTGCATTTTGAGACACTGTAATATGTCCGAATACTGAGTATGGACTTTCCATTGAGACTTTTAGTGCACAGTACATATGCAAACTGGGATGCAGCTCAAGACTACGTTAAAAATGAATATGCTTGCAACATAGAGATGATGCATAGTTGTAAATCAAGTGTGCCGTAAGTAAATAGGATGCTACTTTTACTTATCTGAGATTTGACAAGCTCTACTCATGTCCAATGAATAACCACTGGTAGTCAAGTCTAACTTCAGAGCGTTTAGGGTTAGTTCATGTTGTACAGTATTGTCTACAAATTCTAGAGAATACGATTCAGGTAATTAGGGTTTCTTGCGGTTGATTACTAGAATATGCAAAGTCAATTAGGGTGCGTTCAAATCCTCCTGGGGAGTTCGTATTTACAAGTTGGGAAGTAATAATAATGATAATAATGCTGGCTTAGCCCTGTCTAAGAAACCGGGCCTATATACAGTGCTTTATAAAAATATTTTGAATGCTTTGTAATGCACTTTGATAATGCATTGTATGATCTCACAAAAAATTGCAGCATTCATTGTTACACCTTTAGACATTATAATGCATTGCAACATGACAAACTACCAATTTGTGGGAATTGGTTGGTTGTCAAGGAAAGGAATTTGCAATTATTAATGATGCATTATATTGTACATAAATGCTTCTAATAAAACAATGATTTTCTTACCTCAAAAATTACCCACATTTTCACAGCAGCAGAATACGGCTGTCAGTGCTGTATTTGGGATTGACAACCGTATTTTCTTTACAGGTGTGAGCCTCGAAATGTCTCGTTCATACAGCAGCTCACAGTTGTGTTTACAATTCTGTCTGTATGAACGTTCAACAGAAGTCTGTAGTCTGTATTTCTTACCATATCCATATCATACCACATAGCGACAGTGACCGAAGTAATATCAAAGATGGTGACAACTGTAAAACTGAAAGCCTTATAGCTTTCTGACACGACAACAGTCCATTTTAGCCGCAAGTTCTTTCTTCAATCCTTTATTTACTGACAGCAGCTTTTAAATTTGGGTGAAGAGCGGAGCATTTGAATCGCGGCGTGTGCAAACCACAAAACTGACAGGAGCAGCTCCGGTGGAAAACTAACGAGATAAAACTTTACAATGACATGCAGTTTATTTTTCCTTTACTGTAATTTATCGAAAACACACATGAAAACATGTAGCGCATGCAGACGTGCGTTTTTACGGCAGAGTGGCTCTCTCTTGCAGTGTATGTTGTGACAACTAGTTGTCCAGAAGTCCAGAGAATGAGGTTGTAAGTCCTGAAAATTTACTGGTGTGAGTTCAGTTACAGAATGCCTTTGTCACACCCATAAATAACCGAACTGTGTGTGAACGTAACGGTATTAAGGACTCAAATACAGGATTGACAGCCGTATTCTGCTGCTGTGTGAACATGGCCTAAATGGTGTGTTTTATGCTTTTATTTTATTATTATTAATTACTTGAATGATTATATATTTTATTGTAATTGCACAGTCCTATGGTATTTTATGCATGCAAGTTAGACAAAAAAATATAATTTCATTAATATGAGGCAATTTACTATTAATTCAAAAACTGACTCAATGACACGGATCGGATCCCAACTCAGGTATTTTCTCATTTCCCACTAATACTTGCGCCTTTCTGACACTCACGTGCGCTCAGCTCATAAATACGATCTTTCCAACATGATTTGAATGCACCATTACTTTCTAGCACGCGTTCGTAGCATACGCCATAGCAATCCAAAAATCCTACAGGATATCCTACACAGTTCATGCATGCCATGCGGTTCTACACAAGTTCGAAAATTGCAAACCCAGACCGCTCGACGTCCAGAGAGGGTTGGAGAGGTCTCACTGCTAAAAACAGTAGTTTCTGAGAAGTTTACCTCTACCTAGAGTCACTTGTTTCTGCTAATCGGTTGTTCATGATGCCCAAAGCGCCGACACCGCCAGAAAATCCGTTCTGCCGCGAGCTTCCGCACACCGTTCTGGGATATCCATTCGCTGACTCGGACAGCTGTTTCTGCATGATGGCGAGTGAGATTTTATTGGATCCCGTCAAATCCCGCATGGAGATCATCTCGCCCGAGAGCCTGCGTCCTTCAGTGTCGCTATCGCAAGGTCCGTCCGAGTCCGGCGTCCGGCCGAAGCGTCCGCGTCTGAGGCGCGAGCCGGGCCTGATGGCATTTCGGCGTCCCATGAAAGCATTGGCTTTGTTGCAGTGCTGGCAGCACAAGCAGTTCATTTTCCCCAACATCCAGTTGAGGACCTGCTTGATGACGATGGAGATGACGTTGAAGAGCGAGTAGATGCAACATACTCCAGTCAAGATGAAGATGAAGTTGGCCAACCGGTAAAGTCCTTGATAGCCGTAAGCAGCACTTTGGCTGCTCACCAGATCCCCAAAACCAATGGTACTGAAAGTGACGAAGCAAAAATACAGTGAGTCCAGATACGCCCAGCCTTCGACTGGAGTGTACATGGCCGATGCGCAGCAGGAGATCACGATGGCTGATAAACCCAGAATGAGCATCACGTGGTACACAGAGGGTTTCCAGCCGGGCAACGTACTCGCCGCAAAGTCCTGGCAGATCCCCGGCGGAAGGAGGCCGCTGGTCCGGAGACGGCGCAGACGCACAGCTTTCATCACCACAGCCAGCAGGGTAATGATGCGCTCCAGAAAGAGGTTGAAGAACAAGATGGTGGCCGCACAACCCAACAGACCGTAGAAGATCAAGAAAACCTTTCCAGCCACTGTCACAGGGGTGGTCATCCCAAATCCTGCAGAGAGAAAAACAAAAAACGCTTGTTAGAACAATGCAGAGTCAGAAACCTTATATGCTTACATTTATTTATTTTATAGATGCATCATGCATCTATATAAAATTGATATAGCACAAGCATTTGAATAAAAGGGAGGCAACAACTTTGTGTTATTTTTTTTAACTAAAATTTAAGGCTTTAAATAAAAATTCTTGAAATAAAACAAATGTGAAATAAAATAATATTTCATTTCAGCTAATTGCAAAAATCAATTAAAAGTAATAAACTAGTGATGTCAAATGATTGATGATGTAAAATAAAAAAAATTGTTTACATAATATATGTTTACACTGTGTATATTTATTATGTACTGTATAAATAAATACAAACACGCATGCATGTATTTCAGAAATATATGTTAGTTTATAAGTTAATGTTAGTATAAGTTTATACATTTAAAATATGTATATATAAAATCAATTATATAAATATATGCATGGAAATACATAGAAATGTTTTAAAAATATTGACTATAAATATACACAGTACACACACATTATGTAAACAAAAACTTTTTTTTTGATGCAATTAATCGTTTGACAGCACTATATAAAAACACAAAAACTATATAGATATGTTAAACCTAATAAAAGTAACAAATCTACTAAAACAGAAAATTTGTAAAAAATCTAATTCAAAATATTAAAACTAATAATAGTATGTCATTGATGCTAAAATAAGACTGACGTGAGTACTAGTAAGATGTCAAATTTCACACCAAAATAAAAAGTAACAAATGAGTAAGAAATTATATTTTGCATAGAATATAAGGCCTGTTTGTCCATGTATATTTATGGATTTTGTTTGTATAGCAATCTAGGGATATTATAGTTACCTAAACCACAAATGTAATATTTAATTTATGGTTAATAGTCGGTTCATTCATACAGATTTAAAACACCACCACCTCAAGTTTTACAGTTTTTACATTCACTGACAGCTCATCTGTCATCGCGTTGAGAAACTTCCCTCAGCCTAGGCTCATTAATTTCACGTATGGTATGAAAAGGTGTTTACAGGTACCAGATATATAATTCCTATTTAGTTTGGGGAGAGGGGGGGTACTGTAAAAGTACTGTAGTTTACCACAACATCCTTGAGGATATACATAAAGAATGAGAACAGAAAACAATTCACCGGCTCTCTAATTAGACTTCACTACGACTGCTGGGTCACAAAGAAGCTGATATCGTAAAACGTGATTATTCCAATAACGACTGACCTTCACCAATGCTGCAGCATTCACATCCCAGTGATTAAAAGAGCTTGTCTTTGACAGTTAGCTGGAATTGATTTAGAGAGCTATATGTTAAAGGGGGATGTTTTCTAGAGGATTGCATCCTTCCATCTGAATAATGAAAGGATTCCTGGGAGAAAAAGATAAAGCACTTACACTTTCAGTCATTTTAACTGATTATAGTGAGAGGAAGTGAAAGAGAAACAGCACAATGAACTCTATCTGCATTTGCTGAAGGAAACAGCAGTGCTAGAAAGGCAGCAACAGAACAGCATTGAGATTTCAGTTAAGTCTTGGTGAACACAAATGGTTCTAGTTATACAAACTTGATTTCATGTGTTTCATCTCAGAGCGTCACCATTTAACACATAATGCAACGCAACTGTATTAGTGTTTAATTAAATTAATGCGAGTCAATAGGAATTTTGTTGTAAATCTCCCATTGACTATACAGAATTAAACAGTAATATGCTATAAACATCTTAAACATACATAAACCAGCGCTGAAGTTATCTAGAAAACTGAATTCATTGTAGAAATGACATAAGTAGAAGACAAATAAATATTTAGAAAAAAATCCGGGCACTGCTGCATGTCTTGATACAATGCAAACTATACAAATCTGCATAAAAATAGAACACTGTGATCTAAACAAGTAGTGAAATAATTATTAGGCATTTAGTAATCGTGAGAATATTGCTTATATTGTTTTAAAATGTAGTCTATATTTTTTATTTAAAATGAGGAGCCCAGAGTGATATGACAAACACATCTTTTGAGGTGTGATGAAAAAAAATCATGACATGCCACAAAATGACAGAATTCACCTGTAATGCATTTATATACACTGTTAATAAAAAATAAAAATAAAAGTCTGCAGAAGCACAAATGCCCATGCTGCATTCTGGACTGTTAGATAACACTTCAGTCTCAGGAGACACACAAAGAGCAATGCCACAGACTGAGCTGAAACATATCCAATAAACACGAGCAGCATTCACTGCCTGGGAAACACAACTGCACACACTTCACTACACACACACACACACACACACACACACACACACACACACACACAAAATAATGATAACACCGAGCAGAAGAGTGCCCATGTGGCTCTCTGAAAACAGCTTATTCGCTCTGGCATAAAACCACATGGAACAATCAAGCAGTGCTCTTTATAAGACAAAAAAAGAACAGGATCAAATCTAACCTCTCAGCCGTTCATCTCTAATTAATTAACCCTGCTCGTTTTTCCACTGGCCTGCTGCTGAGATGCTCTTGTTAAGAGGGCAATGAGGTTTCGTCTGCCAAGGGCCACCCAGCTCTCTCCCTCATTAAAATCTCAGTTACCTCAAACCCTGAACCATCGATTCTGTGCTGTTTTAGAGCCGACACTTCAGCCTGGATCTCTGGAGACTTTAGGGACAGAGGGAGAGAGAGGCAAACTCACCCAAAATAACCAGCAGGATCTGACAGATCACCTTCAGGGAGAATTACAACTCACTCATTCTGCTCAAGTGTGTGCATATGATCATTGTTTTATGATATTATATTTGACATTTAGTATAAAACAATGTGGTAATCTGGAAACACACCCCAGCACATACAGTAAACCCTAGTTATGCCATCTGTTTTGAAGTCTGCAGGACAATAAATACTTTTCAGAAACAATTACCAATTGAGCAGACAAATAATGTCAACATTAATCAGAATTCACAGACCATTTATTTATGTAAAGTAACCAGAGGTCTGTAATACCTGCAGAAAGTCATTTTTGCATCTCAGTTGTGTGACGTATGTGTGTAACACAAAATAGCTCACCCCAAAAAGGAAGATTTGCTGAAAATGTACTCTCAGTTCATCCAAGGTGGGTGTAACAATGCATCAGTGTCTCAGCAATTGATGCTCTGCATTGAATGGGTGCAATCAGAATGATAATCAAAACAGCTGATATAAAACATCACAGTAATCCACAAGTGATCCACACCACTCCAGTCCATCCTTGTGAAGCGAAAGCTGCACATTTATAAGAAAAACAAATCCATCATTACACTGTTGCTTTAGGCCAAAATACAAGTTCATAATCCATATGCACTGCTACCACCAGAGAAAAAGTCAATACCGTGTTGTCCATTCACATTAAATTAAATTGAAACTGTTTTGGGCTTGTAAACAATGTCTAATACAGATTTCTCTCCTGATTCAGACCAGATAACAAGAGGAAAACACATTACACAACACATTAATTGATGTACTGGAGTGTTGTGTATTATTGTGATGTTTTTATCAGCTTTTTAACAGCGCCCATTCACTGCAGAGCATCCATGCTACATTTCTCCAAATCTGATGAATAAACAAACTGATCTACTTCTTGGATGGTCTGAAGGTCAGTAAATATTCAGCCAAATTTCATTTTTGAGAGAACTGTTCCTTTATAAAAATCAATTTGGAATTTGAAATCACAGCATGATTCAGATGATGCAATTTATATTCCAGAAAATCTGGTAAGCGTCATGTTGCCTGGCCTACAGCATGTTACAGTTTTTGTGCAGTATGTCATGAGGCAAGTCAGTGTGTTCTTAAGAAATTAATAGCATATGAGCGCTTCACTGCGACAGATGGTTTCAGCTTGTTTCCAAACACAATGCAGCACACAGCAATCTTTGCCTAACAATATGCCAGCACATTCTAGCTATTTAGCACCTCAGAGAAAAAAAAACTAAACATAAACACCCTGCAAGCACATAAAAACATCATTGTTCGCACTGACAGCAAGTTCACCAATCTGGCACTTTTCTTGCCCTGGACAGAGGCCATTTCAGTTGTCCTGCTGTCTTCAGGGATTGCAGGCCAGAGACAGTAAATACAGAGATGATCAGGAGGGATGGTGTTTTTATTTTGCTGTGACGAAGAGGAAATCATTAGTCACCAGCTGGAGTCCAGGGGGTCTGCAGAGAATGGGTTCAGGGTGTGATGGGATGGAGGAGTAAGAAGTATCCGGTGCTTTCCCGACACTACACTACCATCTGCCCATTATTCGCCCTGTTACACACCATGTGCCTGATTACTTACGGTTGCAAACAAGTGACACACACCAGTTTGTTTTGGTGTTGATTTCAGGTTGCATTAAGAACAAAAGTAACACACTTTAAAACCCAACATAAAATGCCCTCAAACAGACATGAACTAGATTTATACTAAAACTAGTGCACAGTGTTTCCCCGGTTGCCGTGATTTTGGAAAGTAAGACATGATCCTGGATCAACATTGCTGTCCAAAAATATAAACTTATCCCAATCCTTATCCTTAAACCTACCACTACTCAAAATGTATGCCTAATATCAGTGGGAAATGACAGCTGATTAACAAGGGTGTAGAAGCACCTAACTATGATTATAAGCCTAAAACAGATATTTCCAGAAAAGTTATTCTTCAATTCCGATTGGTTGATTAGAATGTTGTTCGAGGGTCAACAAGGATGTTGATCCAGGAACATCTTGTACTTGGTGAAATCACGCTCACCGTGTTTCCCCATGCATAGACACCAGACACCCCCAAACAAAAGCTACATTTAATATAAACTTAATCCTGCGAGTTGGTGGCTTTTTTTCAAAGCCGGCTGTGCCAATTTTTGCATTCCAGCGAGCAAAGACCTATTGAGTTGCCGCAAAAGGTCTTCCCTGGGCAATCCAGGAAAAAAGAGCAAAATTTCCAACCATGCGTTTCTGGGTACGGGAGTTTCCTCATCTCTGTAGACACAATCGCTGCCTCACGTGTCTGGATCGAGAACACGCCGAGACAGCTTTTGTGGATGGGTCATGCATTCATTGTGAGCAGATGCCCATGGCTACCTTGAGGTCCCGCCTCTTGTTCGGTCCCAACTCCCTTCGCTTCCTTCCCGCGGCTGCTTGTTAAACCATAATAGCTTTTCAACTGCCGCACCGAGACATCTAGGCGACCTCCAGGTGTCTGTACAGAGTGTGCCGTCCGGTGTAAAAGCCCCGCAGACTTCTGCTGCACTGCGTAGTCCCGTGGTCCTCCCGGAGGGGGCTGCTCCCCGCGTGATGGGGCCAAGCATGTCCTTAGGGGCGCCCTACAAGGCTGAGATGTCTTTTCTGCAGCGTCAGAGGGAGGGTCAGATGGTGAGGCGGAAACCATGCTGCGACGATGCCGCACTGCGGTGGCTGCTCCGTCCGCGATGGACGCTGAACTGACGGCTATGCTCCTTCGCGTCGGACTCAATCGAGCCTGTCTCTCCAGCCGAGATGAGGTCAGGGTTTAATCCCCAGAGACCATACCTCGTACCCTCTTGGGACCTTGTCATCGCCCTACATGGCCTGCAGAAGCTCCCTTCGAGCCCCTCCAGTCAGCAGATCTTAAGTATCTGATGCTGAAAACAGCGCTTCTGACTGTGCTTCTGACTGCGCTGGCTTCCATTAAGAGGGTGGGGGACCTAAAAGCCTTCTCTATTGACAAAGAGTGCCTAGAGTTCGGCCCGGCTGATTCTCATGTGGTATTGAGACCCCGGCCCGGCTACGTGCCCAAGGTTACTATCACACCCTTCTGCGATCAGGTAGTGAACCTGCAAGCTCAAGGCAGACCCAGCCTTAGAGTAGTTGTGTCCTGTACATGCATTGTGCCTCTACACTGACTGCACTCGGAGCATCAGATGCTCCCACCAGCTCTTTATTTGCTATGGTGGACAGCAGAAAGGGAATGCTGTCTCCAAACAGAGGTTGGCTCATTGGGTGGTTGAAGCCATCTCCTTGGCCTATCTATACCAGGGAGAGCCTTGCCCCTTAGGACTGAGAGCTCACTCAACAAGGAGTGTCACTTCATCCTATGCGTTGGCTCATGGCGCCTCTCTAGCAGATATCTGTAGGGCTGTGGGCTTGGCGACACCCAACACTTTCGCCAGGTTCTACGACCTCTGCGTAGAGGCTGTGTCCTCTCGTGTCTTCACTGAAGACAGCAGGTGAGCGGGAGGCCAGCTGGTCTCGGCTTGATGTGCGACTCCCACGGGATCCTTGCGCCATTTTTCTCAGTGTTCCCCTGTAATAGCTGAACCTGAGTCCTCCCTGCCCCGCAGTCAGACCTAGAGCAGAGTAGCTCCGGCTGTGCTACTTCGGGGTCTCCTTCGCCCAGTAGGTGTGGCTACAAATCTCAATATTCCACAGTCAGCCCAGAAGGCTGTGTTTCCCTTAAATTATATCCATAATCTTATCGATATATTGCATTTCTTCATTTCCACATGCCAATTGATGTGTTTAGTCATGTGCGTAACGCGGCCTCAAGGGTCGTGGCCTGTTCCATGGGTGTTCCCATATGTAACGTCGAAGTGATTTGACTGAAAGGGTAATGTCTAGGTTACGAACGTAACCCACGTTCCCTGAAGGAGGGAACGGAGACATTACACTTTCGTGCCACTACTCTGAGGTCGCACTGACGCTGGCTCGGCTCTTCAGCGAAAATCTACATGTGCACTGCACTCGTGCCCTCTTATACTCACTCAGTGATGAGGTGCACCTGAGCGCAATTAAGTGCACGCCATTATTCATTGGTCTCTCTAGCGAGTTCCCAAATGTTACGTCCGTAACCTAGACGTTTTTCATGCACTGGTCAATTTTGAGATTTTGTTTTATTTCTGCCTTTTTTTTTCTTTATAACTATTGGGAAGGCAGCGTGCAAAACACAGAGTTAAGTGCACACTTTTATGTACTTTTAATTATAATGCATATAGTTTTGCAAAACATGTTTTCATGCACTTCAACAGCACAAACTTTAAAGGTTTATTCTTATCTATATTCTGAAGGTTTTTCAAGAGGGGGGTTGGTTTATACCTCACTTGCCTGGTTTTATAGGACATTTTTTCCTTAAAACATTGGTTGTTGGTTGCTGACAGTATTGCAGCACTTGCTGAAAACAATTTTCTGAAGAAAAATCCAAAATCCTGTTAACATTTGACTCTAACTAGTTTTACAGGGGGTCGTTAGAGAAAATTTCAGTTTCACAGACGTACTTTGTGATTTTAATCCCGTCCGAATCTGCCATGTCCGCCTTTCTCTCACACGACCTCTGTAAAAATTTCAGAGCAAATTACCGACTGTTTTTCAGCAAACTCTGCGGTCCTCTGAAAATTGTTATCCCGTCCGAATGCCAATGTCTGTGATTTCCAAAAATATTTTTTCCAAAACACGTTTTCTTTTGTGTTTTGGTCAACGTGAACTACCTTACTATCTCTTGCGTGCTGGTTTTCAAGTTTGCGCACCGATAATAGATGTAACAGTAGATGTGTTTGCTACCCTGCGAAGAAATAAAAAAAATTAAATCAAGAAGAGCCATTTCACGTCGACTGTTAAGACTGGCTAACGTTACTGTAATGTCAGTATCAGGTAAGAGTACTGTCATTTCTCCATTCAATTACATAACATGTAAATTATATTATAAATTAAAACGTATTTATTCCAGTGGGTTTATAAGAACTTCTATATACAGTAGAACCATTTGTTAATTTTACATTTAATACTTTTTTATTATTATTATAACTTGTAACAAGTTAGGATTGTCCATGCATCCTGGACATGTGGTCTTGTGCAACACCCACATGTAAAACACAGACACTCCTACCTAATAAACACGGAGATGTTAGTCCCGTCCGAATGCATAAATGAAATGACAGATGTTGTCTGAAAAAAAATTCTAACTCAAACGTTGTTTGGAAAACTAGTCCTGTCCGAATAGGGCTTAAGACAGATCATTTTAAACCAATTTTCTGATTTCTCATCTGGAGATGTAATCACATTGGTTTCATAATCTGTAATTAAATTGATTATGACTTATTTCCATATTCAAACATAACATTTCAGAAAGCTTGTAATAAAAAAAAATGAAATGCTTAATGTAATCATTCAACTAGGGTAGTATGGTTATTCATATTTGTTAAAATTGTACTCATTTACATTATTTTAAACAATGATTTACAAACACTTATGCAATAAAAAATATTTTGCCATCTCAAAACTATTCTCAAAAACCTTTCAAACTATTGATTTACACTCATTTCAAATTACTTTTTGCTGTGGTAGCAGACTGGAAAATACCCTGCAAGTGATCAAGGAAGCATATTTATTATTTATTGATTTTGTACAGCAGAGTTCTACAACAGAGTGACTTGCCATATGTATGCTATGATATCAAACCTCACAATTCAGTCTCTTCGAACAAAACTGCCTGTAAATGAACTGCAATAACAAAAAAAAGAATGAATCATAACATAACAGAATCCCATCCACAGCTATGCAAGAACTGACAACATAAACAAACAACATGGACTTGCAGTTATTTTTGCATTGATTTACACAGAACAAGTAAAAGAAGAAAAAAAGAGCAAAGGTCTGGATGAGGGAGTGCTTAGGGAGGCGTGGGCTGCATATGTTTGGTTCAGTGCTTCATCCTTGTCTTGCGCTCTTTCACTCTGCAGCAGTTTCATTGGTTGCTGCTTTTGTTTGTAAGAGACAGATTTTGAAATGTATCACAGCATCTGCAACTAGTTGCATGGTGTCTTTCGAGTGCATTGCTGTCAAGCTCACGCAGTGAGGTGGCTCTGATCTGGGGCTCCTTGTCGCAGTTAGAAAACATGAAAGACCTACAAGCTTGGAGCTTGTAGTGTGCGCTTCACTAAAGGGGGCACAATCTTCTCAAACAAAGCATTTTTGCAATCAAAAAAGTATTTACCTCCTAGAAATAATCTCTCTTTTAGGGTGACCCTGACCCCTCACTGGTTTAAAAATCTGACTACAGTATAAACAATTGCATATAAATTTACATTAAAACTTAAAACAACCCAGGCATTCTAGGATTTTTTCCCTCAAACATTCTACTACATTTTTCTCTATAAATTCTTATAGGCCAAAAGCCTAACAGAGACCATTAGGGTTCTTATTATAATAGTTGATAAACTATAAATATTACATGGAAACCTTAGTTTCAACTGAAGTACCAAAATTACTTAAAACTAAACTAAAAATAAAGCTAAACGGAAAAACAGCAGATGAAAAAAATAATACAATAAAATAATAATAAAATAGTTTGATACTAAAATATAAACTGCAATACTAAAATTACTAAGATAAAACTAAATAGAAACATAAAAACATAACAAAATATCTAAAACTTAAACTGAAAAAAAAAAAAAAATTATGTATGCAATAATACACAAAGTATATTTATTTTATACTAAAAATATATACAAATAACAGCTAATTCAAAATAAATACCATGATAGTATATAAATAACAAAACATTATTACCAATACCTATGCATTCATTTTAATATGAAAGTGTAGAAGTACAAAAATTACTTACTAGTTTAAAAAACGTTAATAAGGAATTTAATAAATCTACAATTTAAGATTAAAATATAAAAATACACTGAAAGTATTCTACATTATAAATATTAAAATAGAAGCTAATTCAGAATAAATACTATAATAGTATATAAATAATTCTAAAACAAGCCTGACACAGACGATCCTTTTGAATCATTTTTAATAAGCAAGTGAGTAGAAATATTACCCAGCAAAAAAGAGTTAGCAGACTGCCTTGCCTCATGAGATCTCGGTAAGAGGTATAAGTACATACAGATTATTAAAAAAAATGTGGATTTCCTTTCTGTAACCTGTGTTTAAAGGGTTCTTTGTACTGAGTTTGAATGGAAGAGCTCACACTGTGTTCAAACATAGGCTTTCACACAGAGTTTGAATGGAAAAGCTCACCTGCACCCCAACGAGAGCATCCAGTGAAGTTGTTTTTGAACTGAGGAAGTCATACAGTGTTCCAACAGTAGACATGCTTTTGCTGGATGAATGGCAATTCCCAAAATGCATTAGAAAGTAGTTTCACACTGCATTTGAACTGAATCTCACTGTGCAATTTAAAAGAGTTAAATGAAGTGAAAAGCTGCGTGTTTGTAAGAAACAAATCCATCCTCTATCCATAATTTTACTGTCTCCAGTGAAAAACATTGTCTCTTCTGTATCAGGTGAAAAATATGCACAGATCAATCACAGTTTAAAAGTCAAAATAAATAGGAGGGTGGATTTTTTCACTGGAGTAATTACAGTATGAATTATGGACTCAAATGTGTTGCCTGAAGCAATGCTTTAAATGTAAAAACATCTTAAAGATAGCTTAAAGGAATAGTTCACCCAAAGATGAAAATTACCCCATACCCAATATTTAGCTGATGGGTTAGAGTGATGTGGATCACTTGTGGTTTATTGTGATGTTTTTAGCAGTTATTTGGTCTCTCATTCTGACAGCACCCATTCACTGCAGAGCATCCATTGGTGAGCAAGTGATTTAATGCTATATATTTTTTTTAAATAGGATGAAGAAACTCATCTGCATCTTGGATGGCCTGAAGGTCAGTTCATTTTCAAAACTACAATACCCATAATTCTCTGGGAACAAATGGTTAATAAATGTCTACTAATCATTAACATGACATTACAAACAAAAGCACAAACACAGCACTGTTGGCTTCTAGTTACTTATTGTTGGTGAATTAATAAAATCAGTGGTCATAAAGCCTGAACACAGTCTGGCTTGTTGGAGTGTCTGTCAGTATTTAATTTTACACACAGCAGTACAGAGGGAGCTCAACATCCCGTCTGTTCCTTCATTGATTTATTGTCGAGAAAGCGAGCAGCGCTGCCTCTCCGTCTGCATTTATTTCCTTATCGACTCAGACTTGTTTTCACAGTCTGCCACAGACACTTACAGTTGTTTGTGCAGTATGCTGTGAAAAGATTACTCAGGTGCATGACAGATTTTTATACATCACGAAAGATCGGCTGGCTGAGCAAGCATTCATCTCAGCTTAGAAGTCAAGTTCAGTCCATGTTATTGCAATGGATCGTGGCTTATAAAGCATAGTGCATACTACAAAAGAAGCTCATTGCCCTTTCCTGATTTATGTGTGTGACACAAAACTCCAGATTGTCTTTGGGTAATGTGGCAGTCCAGGCATTTATTTTATGCATGCAGAAAATAGGCAAACTTTGCACATTCTGCACTTCACAGAAATAGTATGATTACTAGCCTACACCATGAAAAATAACTTTCAGTTTTTACCATAGCTACCATTAGGGATGTCCCCATCAGGTTTTTTGTGCCTCTGATCCAAATCATTGAATATTGTCACGCCCGCTCAATCTGATCCAGGATCAGCCGAATTGACCTTTCGCAAAAGCCACGCCCCGCTTAGTTACTGTTGCTAGCCCGTTATGCTTACCGACAATGACGGACTGTCAGCCAGTAGTAGAAAACATGACGGGGAGAGGTGTACCTGTCGGTGTCAGTGAC
>JAUMHQ010000070.1:20897143-20923978 GCA_032361165.1 Enteromius paludinosus
CAGAGCTTTGTCACAAAAACAAATTCCTCGTATGTGTGAACATACCTGGCAATAAAGCTAATTCTGATTCTGATTCTTCTGATTCTGATAGTGTCAAAGTAATTGATAAATAATTGAGTGATTGTTACAATAGTGTGCATCAAATACACTGAAAATGGAGGCTTAAATGTTTGTGACAAGGTATAACACACCTAACTGGTTCTTTTGGTTTTAATGGTGAATGAATACTTACATTTGAACGTCTTTTTCCTTTTTATGGCGGTTGGTGAATCTACTGAAAGGAAAACTGCACATACAGCTGATGTTAATTAGGGATCATGCTCAGTAGAGACTAACTAAACTAAACTGACAAACTATTTGGAATACAGTGAATTAAGCTACAAACTCCATTATAATGCTCAATGTTTCCATTTAACATGTATTCTGAGCTGCAGCTCGTCATATTAATGGAGTGTTTCACTAGTTAGCAGTAAACTGGTTACCTTGTCTTAATATGTTTGCATATTTGTGTTCATGGATTCCAAAGTGGCTTGGCATAGCATTACAGCATACAGTTTGTTACACATTATGTAAAAAAACATGCTGGTTTTTACTATGAGAAAGTTTGGCTGCAGAGCCTGTTAAAAACCTGGTTCACAGCACAACTGTATTTTGTGAGGGTAGTCTGTGCTGTCCATCCTTGTCTGCTTGGCATTTTATATACAAAAATCTGTTTTAACAAAGGCTCAGCAAAACTGCACAAAACGCAGCACTTTCCCCCGAGCAAACACACCTGTCCCCCTTGGCATTTTCTAAAGGCTGAACAAAAGCACTTATATCTGCATAGAATCTGTTATATGACTCAATGAGCACAGCATACAAAATACATCATGCATTGGAGAGCCAATTACAGTCATTCATACTCTGATAGCGCTCATGACACACTGGAGAGTGGAGAGCACTCAATCTACGCGGCTGTCCGTAATGCATATTAGAACAAAGTCATGCTTGAGTTCATGTGAAAGTGAACCAGAGAGAGGGAGAGTCCAGAAAAGGTCAAAGCTAATAGCTAAAACCACAAATATAGTTCTTGCATTTTAGAAAAATGTGTCCATCCATCATTAGTTAATTCATATTATAGATATGCGTTGGTCCTTTCAGCTGATGTCATGGTGGTGCATTTGACTTTCAGATTTTTTCTTAGAGCATCTTAAAGGGGTCATATGATGCAATTTCATGTTTTTCTTTCTCTTTGGAGTGTTACAAGCTGTTAGTGCATAGATAAGATCGTTATAACTTCTATATAAAAGTTATAACTTTATAACTACATTTTTTATGTAAAGAAAGAAGGCGGAGCTATTATTCTCGCTGTAGTGTTACTGTGGGCACCATGTTCTGGAGATGCTGTGTGTCATTGTGAAAGTGAAACTACTTTCTTTGTGCTTCCAAAAGTGGATACAACTAGACCGCATTGGTCAAGTTGTATTCACAATACTGTTCCAGAACAGTTCAACTCAAATATTAGAGTGTCTTCAGCACATTTCCTAAAATCCTGCAGAACAACATATGCTGGCTGTGAGGACTATGAAGTGGAGCAAGGACAGTCTGGTGCTTCTGACTCACAACCTTTACTTTTTTTATTAAAAGAACCTGCTACTTACTATTCAAATGCAAGTTTTGAGCAGTGTACAGTAGGGATGTCCCGATCTGTGATGCGCGTTTTGTCAGTAAACACGGTCCTGTAATCAGCGATTAAATAAAATCAGGTGCGTGATTTGACACTGAGCCGTATATACTACACACGGCCGTTGTTCACTTACGAGCTGTGCAAAACCATGTTCATTATCAGCGTGGATTTGCGCAGCTCGTCAGTGAACATCGGCCGTGTGTAGTATATACGGCTCAATGTGAAATCACGCACCTGATTGCATTTATCGCTGATTACAGCGGATTACCATGTTTACTGACAAAACGCGCATTACAGATCGGCCGATCGCGATAGGGACATCCCTAGTGTACAGTAGTGCTTGTTGTTTGTTGCTTAATCACGTTATGGCAAGGGGCGTAACACTTCCGTCACACACTTGAGGTATTCGCCCAATCACAGTGTACTGGATAGCTGGCCAATCAGAGCACAACTCTCTTTTTTAGAACGAAGAGCTTTGTACAAAACAACCCGTTACAGGAAGTCTTACCTCAGACCCGCCCTGAGTGAGCCGTCATTTGTCTGAAATGCAGAGACAAGCATGACTCCTAAGAGATTGAGGAGTTTTGTTGTTGAATGTATTAATGAACATAGCAGTAGTCAATAACCCCGACATCTGAGTGATGGAGGATTAACGCCATGTTTGGTTCTGAAGGGAAACACGCCCTTGATCTACCTAAATGCGTTTAGGTTCACGCGAATCATTCATGATCCAGCCTCACCTACAGAAGCAGTGGGTATAATGTCTTTTAATGAATCTTTGCAAATCGCCTTTCCTAATAATGTGCTAATTAGTGTAGCAGGTGTTGATTTATAATTTATGTTTTTATTATTTACTTAAAATCCGTATGTTTCTCTGTTGGTAATTAATATGTTTATCTATACATGCGAGAAAAGAAAAGGAGAAAAAGTATTTTATTCTTGAACTCTGCGCACGTTGCCGTCGTGACATCATTGGCAAGGTATGCACTTTGTTGGATCCTCTTAAAAAACGTGTAAAAAGGGAAATAATCACTATATACTTGATCTGTGTATTGTTATGATAGATAAATGAGTTACGTGGATAAGTTGTCTTAGGAACAAGTTTAAAGTCGTTTTACCTGCAAAAATGTAGTTTTAATCGAGGGAATGCAGTGTGACGTTGTCTGCGTAAAAGTCCTTTGAAGCGTGACTACTGATTTCTCTTCTTTGTGTGAATGTTTAGCAGGAGCAGGCAAGGTTGTACAACAAATAATTAACTGCATGTATTCTATTTATGCAAGTACAGTTTTTTGTGTATTTCCATGATTTCTTTATATGTGTTCAGACTTAAATTAGTTTTATGTTTAAACGAAAATCGTTTGCTGATTGACGAAATGCTGAAAAACTTTGATTGTATTAAGAAAAGTGCTTTATACAAGATATATTTTGCAGATACAGTCATGTTGTACTTAAAGTGATTATTAGTTACTACTATTTTCTTTATATTACTACTATTTCTTGTATATATAAAACTCTCTGTATTGTAAACTCGTGCTTCAGTCCGCAGGAGGTCTGAGCAGAGCAAGCAGGAGCAGGAAAGGTTGTACAACGAACAATTAACTGCATGTTTTCTACTTATGCAGCATAAAATACGACAGGACCAGCAGACTGACTCCAGTGTTTATTTCATTACACACTACACAACACAGAGGGGTAGCAGAGCTGGCTATATTGGTGCCGTGACCAGGATGGGGTTTAGGGGTTTGAGTGTAACAGAGGCCAGCAAGTAAGTGCTGTGCAGGTAAACCTCATGGCCTTTAGCCTCCTTGGTAAAGTGCATGCCTCCAATGCCGGAGACCTGGATTCGCTCGTAGCGAGGACGAGTAGTGGTGGAAGAGGACTGAGGGGGATTACATTAGCAAGTTTCACTATAAATATGGCTAAACAAAGATCCTCTGAGAGTGCCTTTTAAAAGAGGGGTGGGGTCAGCAGACCTTGTGAAGATTTAAAGGGGAAGTACACCGAACAGAGTAATTTGAAAAGAGATGTTTTTGACAGGGTAAAATGGGCGTTTTTTAAAAACTACCCTTGAGAAATTTTAAAACAAACTTTATTACAGACTTTCCATTATGACCCTAAGGAATCATATCAGCTTGTGGAAAATTGGCCTTTAACAACCTGAAGCTTAACACACTCAAAACAGTGGAGATGATAGTGGACATCAGGAGGAACCCCCTGCTCTCTCCTCACTCACCATCGTGGACAGCACTGTGGCTACATAGAGTCATTCAGGTTCCTGGGCACCACCATCTCCCAGGACCTGAAGTGGGTCACTCACATTGACTCCATTGTGAAAAAGGCCAACAGAGGTTATACTTCCTTCGTCAGCTGAAAAAAATCAACCTGCCACAGGAGCTGCTGAAACAGTTCTACACCGCAATCATTGAATCTATCCTCTGCACTATTATAACTGTCAGGTTCGGCTCAGCTACCAAATCTGACCTCAGAGACTGCAGAGGGAATCATTGGAACATTCCTCCCCACTCTCCAAGATCTGTACTTATCCAGAGTGAGCAAAAGGGCTAAGATAATCACTCTGGACCCCTCACACCCAGCACACTCGCTCTGTAATCTGTTGCGATTTGGTCGGCGCTACATAGCACTTAGCACCAAAATGACCAGACACAGGAACATTTTCTTCCTTCCATGCAGTCCATGTCATGAACACTAACAATACACATGGTACACACAACATTATTATACATTATTTATTTAACACAAGCTTATTTACATTTCATATTTGCACACATCATCATACATGTACAAACACTTCATACCTGTTCTTACTTGAATATATTATATATTGTGTTTTTGCTATTTTGTACTCTATTTTGTATATTTGAATATTATTTTTATTATTTGTGTCTTGTCTTGTCTTGCCTTGTCATTCTAAGCTCTGTCACTAAAACAACTTCCTTGTATGTGTAAACATACCTGGCAATAAAGCTCATTCTGATTCTGATTAAAGTTGCTTTGCAGTGAGGTGTGAGGTAAAGCTGAAGCTTGTGATTTTTTTGTGTGCAACACACATCAGACGGTCAGTGAGTGGTTTGTGATGAGTCTGTAGGTCTGCCAGCTGAGACTAACTTTGCACAGACTAGATACAAAAGCTCTTTGATGCTGTGTAGAACAGTCATCTAAATTTACACCGGCACATGGGAGGGAACGCCATGTCCAAAATCAGAAGAATAATGCTGATGCACTGCAGAGTTCCCAGGTTGGCTCTCCTGACAGTTTAAATTTGATGAAAAGATAGTAAAAAGTTTCAATAATGCGCAGAAGTGCAGGATCTGCAAAGCTCCTGACCGCTTTAGTAATGACCCCGTACTACTGTTTATTACAAAACGAGGGCAGGTGCAGCCCGGCAATTCTGCGCTCTTACCACCAATTCAATCAAGGATCCAGTTTTAACAGGAAAATCCACTTAAGTGAATATTGCTAAAACAACCCACACACACAACGAAAAGCTTTAACCACTTTTAGTAATGATAGACTACAAAGACAAGGTCGTACGGGTTAATCAAAGCACTAAACCTCAGTATAATTGTCCCCTCATTTAGTGTAGGTTGAGTTTCTTCTGATGAAAAAGGTAAATGTTTCGTAACTCAGCTACGTTCTTCAAAAACAAAACAAGGAGTGCTAGCTTTCATGAAAATCGAATAAATATTTTATATATATAAGATAAATGTGTGTGTGTGTGTACAGTATGTGTATGTATGCGTGCGCCTGGTTTTCATCACCATTTGGGGGCCAATTTCCCCACAAAGCATTCTTTGGATGGCTGAAATTAAGATCAACCTGTACCAGACAGGAGGAAAAAATCTGCCGAAGGCTTGGAGCAGCTCTTGATCCAAAGCACAGAATCATCTGAAAAACAAGCAGTGTGATGATGAGCATGTCGGCTCTGGGTTATTGCTGTTTAGTGATGATGAGACAACAGACAGTAGCAGCCAGATCAATTCTGAAGTGTATAGAGATATACTGTACTCTCTGCCCAGATTCAGTCAAATGCAGCAAAACTGATTGTGTGGCGCTTCATAGTACACGATGACCCAAACATACAGCAAAAGCAACCCAGGAGTTTTTGAAGGTTAAAAAAGTGGATTATTCTTCAATTGCAGAGTCAATCTTCTGATCTCAACACGATCACGCAGCATTTCACTCACTAAAACAAAACTAAAGGCAGAAAGACCCACAAACAACTGCTGATCAAACAAACTACTTAATCAAAGGCATCAAACAGAAAACCACATGCTAGTGACTCTTCACCTTTAAATGAAAATTGCATTCTTGAAAGACAGAAACAAATCTTGTACAGTAAAAAAGTGAAGAATCATTCATTAAGAATAGCATTGACTTCATATAACACATTCATCCTATTCCATGTTATTTATTTTTTTCAGGTGAAATTGGTTATATATATATTCTTGATTCACAATTAAATTAACACTCCATACTTGTGCGCTTTATTTCAGTCTGTTTCTAAACTATCTAGTCTTATGAACTCCTGTTATAGTGCTCTCTTGTCCTTTTTTGGAGGTCAGCGGCTCTTTTTTTACTTATGCTGTCATTGATCGTGCTTCTCTTTCTCATATATTATTCAGAATTTCACCTCTGCGCTCTACGAAAGATTAGTTAAACAGGTTTGGAATGGCACGAGGGTGAGTGAATGATGGCAGAAATTAATTTTCAGGGTGAACTGTCCCTTTAATGATGGATTGTTGGCTTGCCACTTAGAATATTAGTTTTGTGTAAAAACGCATCTGACCTTTCCGATCAAACCAGTATCTCAGATATTGATGAGATTTGTGATTCACTTCAGTTTCTGAAATAAAAAAGCATGAGGAGTATGTACGCACATTCGTTTATGAGGTTATTGTGGTCTGTAGACAAGGCCGTGATAGCAACAAATCTATGGTTTTACTTAAAACAATAGCTGTATTCTGTGCTGTGTGTGATTGATCCTCTGTGTATGCAGACGCCATATTCAAATGGGAACGCTCCACATTGAGATTTATTTACAGTCTTTGTGTGTTTGCCGGGGAAGATCACGTACATGGATCAAGGGCGAGCACAGGGGTGACAGAGAGGATGCAGGCCAGAGATAAATGTACAAATGGGACAGGCAGTTTTTCCTGACACTGATTTGTCACTGCGTGGGTGTATCTGCCTGTCTCAGCTGCTGTCTAGCTATGAATGCAAAGATCACTACAAAGAATACATGTTTTATAGTGCTACTAATTAGCAATATTTGCAACAACACCCTATAGCAACAGTCGGCCCTAGTAAAAAAATAAATATACTTTTCGAATTACATTTATTTCATGCTTAGTATACTACAAATACATTTTTATAGTTATGCACTGTACTTAATAAAATGCCATGCAATTGTACTTTCAGTACTAAACTGGGATACTTAAAGTCTGCTAAATTGGAGCAGCTAATTTTGTACTTATTGCACTTTAATTGTACTTTAATTGTACAGAAGTAATGCTGAAGTCCAATTAAAGACTTAATAGTTGATTGTGATATAGTGGAACTATTGCAAGTATACTTTAGGTACACTTTAAATATATTGCATTTAAATGATGTTTGCAAACAAAACTCCTCATTTCCTAATCATGCTATCATCCTATCAGAGCAAGAGAAACCTCCTATAAATAGTACACGCCCTCTTTCCTCGATATCTCGGTCATAGCATCCCTCCGCCACCCCAGACCGTTCTCCACCATTCATACTATCTCTCCTCTGTGGGAGTTCTCGGGGATCGGGCTGGACGCTGAGCTCTGTCTGCTCCTCACGGACAAGAAAGGATAAAATCCTCCGAGCCCTCTCCCCGGACAGCACGCCAAACACGCTTAATTTATATCTATTACAAGTACAGTAAGAACGAACTCGTGAAAGGGCATTATTACACGTTCCTCATTAAAAAGTGACATAAACATGCATTTTAGGCTTATTAATAAGCGCTGTGCACAAGTAATACTTCATATAAAGTTTAATTAAAATGTGTATATCAGTACGTCTCGAGTAATCTGTCAGTAAATATGTTAAAAGATTTGAACTACACTTATTATGAAATACATATATTTTAAACATATAATTGTTTTTTAGGGGTACTTCATAGCAACCACATATTTATGCATAAATAACTAAAAACAACAGCTTTACAATCAATCTTGCCCACTGTGCCATATAAACAGTCAGATGTTAATCCCTATACTCAGTTTCTTAGCCACTGTAGTGACATATCTGCACAAAACAAAAGTCATTCTTGTTACACTGTAAAAAAATAAATGAAGTTTTCAAACTAATTTCGGGTGGAAGGGCTGACGATTAGTCAAAGCTGGCACCGTTTACTAATCAATCCAGCTTCCTTGGTAAGCCAATCCAATCCTCAACTCGTCACTATAAATGGTCCAGTTTCCTTCCCTTCCGTATCTCGTTTTTGCATTCCCACCACCGGATTCCGAGCCACGCCCTCCTTAGGGCTCTCGCTACTAGGGCTCCGGGATCACCGAACTTCTGGCTCGCCGCCGACAGCACGCCAAACATGCTATTTTATTACGACTAATGAGAAAGTGCGAACATGTGAAACACCTAAAAAAAGGATAAAAAAAAAAAAAATGGTTCCAGAAGTGACTTTTTGCAATTGAACATTAAAAAAAAAAAAAAAAAGTTACATTTTTATTTTTTTTGCTTTTGCAAATTGCAAAAAGGGCTTTTCATAAATAAACATTCATCAAATTTTATAATTAATTTATAAATTAAAATTCCAAAAGAAAAGGTTCCAAAAAAAAATAAGTACTCCAAAAAAGGTCACTTAACAAGTTTTCCAAAATGGTCTTTCACAAATACACATTCCAAAGGGTTTTTTCACAATAAATGTTCCAAAATTTTTTTTTTTGCAAATAAGTATTCCATAAAAGGTCACCTCACAAGCAGAATGGACCTATATAAAAAATAAGAAATAATGATAATAACAATTTGAAAAACATATAAAACCTGCAACCTTTAATCACATTCTGTCCTGTCCTGTCTCATATCTGTGCTTGAGTACAAACTGGTGAGAACAGCACACACGCCTTTTATGTGGCTACACGCCCTCTTCCATTTTTAACTTTGACATTTTCCAGCCCTCTGTTTTTACAGAGCAACCCAGGAGATCAGAGGGAGTGGGAGAGGGAGAGAGAGAGAGAGAAAGAGAGAGTGAATGAGGAACAGAGAGACAGAGAGCGAGACACCGAAAACACAATGAGGGACAAGGTGCTGCTCTCTGCTCCAGGAAATCTGATGATAAGCACAGCTATAAATGTCTATCAGGAGTCTCAGAATAGCATGCTATCGTCCTACGCTTACTGTTTTTGCAGCATGTTTATAAAGCACAATATGCATATTTTCTATGCATGGAAAACCTGGATGATATATGAATGCTTATATTGGAAAGTTTGAGATAGAGTAGTTTGCAAAAGCCCAATTATGAAAACGATGAGGCTAAAATGAGGTTAACTGTTCAGCATAAGGATGTCTAATGTCACAGACGACCTTGTAACATTTAGCTACTTGCATTGCTGATGTATTTTATGCTGTACAATACGTTTGTTTTCAGACCTTAATTTAGATCGAAGATCTATTAAAAAATACCCAATGGAGTCAGAACAATTCAACCAAAGTTCCCGCAGCACATGATGTTTTAAGTCATTCTCTGAACAAACTGTGTAATTTGAAGATGTTTTTTTTTATGCAAAATTGGAATAAAAATGGTAAAATGTAAATTCTTTTGAGATGATAAGACATTATGCAACCATAAAAAATACAGTTTTAAAGGTAATTTTTCATAGCAGTGTATTTCTTGCAGTTTCACTCTAAAAACATGATTATGTCGCATTCACCTCAAAATCAAAATAACAAAATAAGAAATCATTATAATGATAAATACTATCCATAAAAGAAAATGAAGCTTTTATTTTAGGACAGAATATGATTTACTCTTTTAAATTTGACAATTAGCCCCATTTCCCCCCAAGCTTTCACTATTGTAATGCATGTGGAAACATATTTTAAATTAGTTTATCTCCATTATTCTCAGATGATTCTCATTAGATTCTCAGTACTGTAAAACAATCATATTCATTAAAATCAGATAATGTGCTTTTTATGCATGACAGTTATTAGAATTGTAGGGGTGCTCAGGCTTAATTGTCTTCATGCAAAAATAAATCATATCTTCTTTTTGAGTTTGGGATAAAACACGACACAGACATGTTCTTCATCTGCACTTTATAAACCTTATTATAGAGATAGTTTGGCCATTTGTAACTTTCCTTCAGTGTCATTCACAATATTTGTTATCATATTATTTTAGTTCATTGTTGTAATCTTCAGCACACTGGTTTGTAGTGCAAATAGTGTTATTTTTGCATTTTGATATCCTTGTAGTTCCACAGCAGCTAATGAAGTCTTGTGCATTCACAAAAAAATTGCTCACTACCACATTGCACATTAAAGTCAATAGAATACACTACTATCCCATTGTAAACGCCAAAGTGAATCTGATACATTGGTAACCACATTAGCCCTTCTGAATGAAACACAGTATTTCATTGACCCTGATGATGTTTTAATGCATAACGATGGCAAATCAATGTATAATAATTCCCTGACCTGCAATGTGAAGTGTTTTTCATAAGTCAAGTCCATCAGTGCAAACAGCGTGTGATGGAACACAATGAAATTAAAGGAGTGAGAGCGAGATAAGAGGGACGGGGAAGAGAGGGAATCCATTCCTCTGCATTAGCCGAGCAGGTTATATTGATATATGAGTCTGAGGAGGAAGAAAATATCACTGAGGAGACAATGATGCATGATCCAATCAAACGAGCGGCTCACTGTGGAGTAACCGGAGCCAAATGCACAGATTACTACGACACAGAAGAGAGTGATGAGAAAAAGACGAGTGCTGCAGTGGGAATTCCTGAGGTTTACCCGCACTTTTGTGGATTTGAACTACGTCAACCAACAACAATCTTTTTTGAGATTTCTAAAAAAATATAAACTTCTGCATCAATATATATATATAAACCAGGTTTATACAGTAAATGTATCGTGTAAACATTTGCAAAATCTTTTATTTTTGAATACTGCTTGTTTTAACAGCCTACTTAACTTAATGTGCTGCATGTTTGACAGTCATATATAAAAAAAACCACAACATGTATGATTAAAAAATATTATAATAAGCAAAATATGTAACAGTGTGTACAGTATGTATTAATATATATATATGTATATATTTTCAATGTAAATATACACTGTATATGTGTGTATTTATTTAGACATAAAAAATTAACTCAGCAAGCATGCATATATTAAGTAAACAAAAACCTCTATTTAGGATGTGATTACTTGCGATTAATCTTTTGACAGCACAAATAAATGTAATAATATTTCATATTATAATAACATAAAAACATTAATTCAAACTGCTTTGAATCAGTATAAATCTGTTAATTGTGAGAATAATTACATTTATTCAGCTATTCAGTAAACCTGCTTATTGTGTATTTAAAACACATCCATTTATTAGTACCAATACATTAATCTTCATCTTTAGCCAACTCATTTATATATGACTGACAAATATGCATCACGTCAAGTTTACGAGTTTGGAGTGCATGCTACATGATCTTCTTTTACGGAACACAAAAAACTTCCATGTCCAATATTAACTCTGTAGAATTGTGTATCCAAAAGAAAATATTTCAGCATATTATAACTCTTATATTCTTGCAGGGCAACCTGACAGAGAAGAGTCGGACAAGAAGGTCTGGATGACAGCCATTCAAAACCCTCAAGTAACAGAGAGGAAGAAGAAACTGTGAGAATCTGGAACACGCCTCTGCTTGTGAAGTTGACGGTGGTGGGATTCAGAGCTGGGCTGTGGGATGCCCAGGCTCGTCTCTCCCGAGAGTCTCCAGAAATCACTTTCTGTTCAGACAGGCGTGTAATAGGCTGAGCTCGCACAACTACTGTATGCACTTCTGTTCTATCAGCGTCCTCCATCCAAAGCCAATCCGCTCCGTCACCACTCGGGTGAAAAGGAGGAGATGGCCAGATCTAGACTCATTTAAAACTGCTTCGTCAACTCGTTTTCAGCTTTTGCCCACATGCCTTTCAACATTTACACTACTGTTACACTAGAGTTTGAGAAAATGTTTCAACAGTTCAATGCTAATGGCATTTTAAAGAACCAAAAGTGTTCCTTTTGTTCCAACTGGGAATAAAAATCATAACTGAGATCTTCCTTAAAATCGGACTTGCTCCCACATGACAGTTAGAGTAAGTGAAGAGAAAGACATGTTTCTCCTAAATCTCAGGGATGTCTCAAGCGTTGCTCATTCGACAAAGTCTGCAATCAAATATCAAAAATCTCAATATGAACTCAACATTTATTATTAAATTATTCAGCCAAGCCCATGATAGGAACTGCTATGTACATTCATTTTATAGCTCTATTCTGTTACTTTTATGCTAACAATTGATTCATTTCTGTTCTATCTGTCCTGTGGGATTTTAGGAAGCACATCAAAGATAAAGTTGGTACTGTATATACCGTACATGAAACATATTTAAGAGCACTATTATGTCTCCTGAGCAATACAGTTCTCCTCCAGAAGCCTGCCAAGACTGGCACAAGTATGCACTGCACATTGCAGTACCAATAACAATTTATCATAAAGACTATATAGACTACCATCTATTATAAAACACTATTAAACACAGGACTGTGTAACGTTCTTTTGCTACAAATAATAATTCTAATCATTTGAGCAGTGTCTATTTTTATTTCTCCTAAATCATTTTAGAAGAAACATGTGACTTTGAAGCCTTTCATTCTTTCATGCTGTTCTTAAAATGAAACACTTACAAAACGAATGGTCTCAATCTGTACAAGGGAGTGCTAGAGAAATGTTTCTAGAAAAACTGTGACACACACACACAATTATAATTATATATATAGATGTATATAGAGAGAGAGAGAGAGAGAGAGAGAGAGAGAGAGAGAGAGAGATCACATCAGAGAAGAAAGTCGATTGCAGTTTTCTGTAAAAAATAATTACATAATACACCTAATAGATCAAAAACTGCAATAATTTAATGTAATAGAATCTAAATATTTTCCAAAATATTTAATGCATATTAACTTTTCATTAAATAAAAAAAATGGCGAGAATTATACAATTTTAGATCATTTCAGGATGGGGGTTCTTTGCACAAGGATAATCATATTGGTGTGTACTAGAATACACATGATTTCTAATTATCCAGCTACATATATGAAGGCTGCTTTCATAATGAAATAAATGAAAAAGTTAACAAACAGCCAAGTAAGCTTGTAATTCATAAAGTGTTTCTATTAATAGTAGAGCTGTTCATGCATTACTCAGGATTCTCAGCTGTTAGCATCTGGCCACTAATGAAGCTCTCCTGTCTTGCTGATGTGAGTGATGAGTGATGGTTGTAGCCTGCAGAAATGTCTCCAGAGCTCTGCATCAGACAAGTTCTGAGAGCATGTTACTAACCGCCTGTCTTACACAAAAGTTTCTTCTCACCCTGAGCTGAAGCCGCTCTGCTGTTCAGATCCAGAATGACTAAAAATACTTGGAAAAACTAAAATACTTCTGCTAACAGACAATCAAAAAAGAATTAACAAAGTGCTTTATTAACCTGTTTATTTAGTCTAATTTAAATCATGTGTCTTAAATTAGGCTGCTGTCAATCAAAATGCATTTCACAAATTCACGCTTCCTCAATGATAATGAGTAAGCATGTTTGGCGTGTTGTCAGGGGCGAGCCGGGAGTTTGGTGAACCCCGAGCCCTAGTAGCGAGAACCCTAACGAGGGTGTGGCTCGGAGTCCGGCTCGAACCCTGCTTGCCCCCCTGGTTGGAGCAAATAGCGGAGAAGGGGAGGTGGAGGGAATGCAAAGAACGAGATACAGAAGGGAACTGGATTATTTATAGTGGAGAGTTGGTGACTTGATTGGCTTATGATGAAGGCGGTGCTGATTGATAGACTGGTAACAGATGAATTTAGTTTCGTACGCACTTCCTGCCGAAATTGGTTTGTAACTACATTTAGTTTTCTTTTGTGGTTCACAAAAGTTATCAACATTTTGGAACAACGTATCTCATGTTAAGTACATGTATACTGCCTGAGCACATTTTAAAGTTTTAAAGCATTGTGGTTTCATAAAAGTTTAAGGGCTATATAATTTTTAAAACAGGAAATTGATCAAAAGTGACAGTAAAGATATTTATAATGTAATAAATTATTTATATTTTAAATGAATTCTGTACTTTCTATTCATGAAGGAATCCTGAAAAAAATCTAATCATGATTTTCAGAAGAATATAAAGCAGCAAGACTGTTTTCAACATTGATAATAATAATAATAATAATAATAATATTTCAAATAAACATATTAGAATGATTTCTGAAGGATCATTTGACACTGAAGCCTAAAGTAATACTGTTGAAAATTTTGCTTTGTATCAGAAATAAATTACATTTGAAAATACAATCAATTATTATAAATTTGCATTAATATTTCTGAATATTACTGTATTTTAAATCAGACAAATGTAGTTTCTTTCCCGATCCAACTACTTTTGAATGGAAATATATTTACATAATGTATTTACTAAATTCTTTTAAAATGTAAGAAAATATTTTGGCTAATAAACTTATCTGGAGACACTTACGTATTTTTGTTTGCACAAACATTGAATTGTAAACAACTTTTTTATATGCTGTATATCTTCCTTTCAAATGCATGAAATTAATCTATACAGTAATATTCGGTCCTGAGAATGTTTACCAGCAAACAGAATTACTTATAATTAATGTACAATTCTCTTTATCATTATTGTTTCAGAAATAATAGATTGACTGCAAATTCATTTTCCCCCATAATAATGTCTGAGTGAGATTGTGACTCACTGTGTGCGAAATGGCAGGGGGTTTCACTTAGATGAGGAGGAAGTGCCTGCGTCGTCCCTAGAAAACCCCCATCATGAGCTTTCAAGCTCTTCCGGAGGTGGGAGGTATATAGAGACTTCACACTAAGATGAAAGGATGATAGAGACTGAGATGGAAGTACAATGCACAAACCACACATTAATTTAAGCTTAGCTGCTAAATAAAGTTGGATTGTACTTGCTAGACTGTACTAATCCAACAGAGACAGGGTTTTGACTGCAAGCATGTAAATCCACCGCATTCATTTAGCTGTATTCATTCATTCATTCATTCATTTTGATGTAAAAACATCAAAAACATACGACAAAATTACTACAATTTTAACTAAACTTAAAGTAAAAACAAAAATCTAATTCAAAATACTGACAAGAACTATAACAGTGTCTCAAAAATAACACTTCATGGCACACAACTTCATTTCCTGGCATACTAGTGAACTCTGACTCCCAGAATTAGCATAAAGTCAGTCAATCAGACTGAAAAACTGCCCATTTCCAGCCATCTCTGGCCTTTTTGCATACAAAATGCATGAAATGGTCAGTAGATGAGACTAGACTTTGTGTGCTGTTTGCAAATAAAGCAGAGAACATCACATTCTTTACAACCCAACATTCAGAAGCTTTCTGTAAATATGAAATAAATGCATGCACACAACTCCCCACCCAATCCTGAAGCTTTTGCAAGCAGAGAAGGATAGCATTTAAACTCGACAGAGAATGGCCTCGCCGTCAGTCTGCACCCTATTTTTCATTTGTGAAGGCGGCCACCGGCTATCCATAGAGCATGCAAGGTTGCGTGAAGCCGCTTCAATGATAGTACTGCTGAATACATTACTCAGAACTACAAAGTGCACGGCTATTGATTATTCACTGCAGATGGAAAGTGTAAAATAGGAGCCAAGGTCCGTAGAAGGCAAATACGCACAATAACCAGAGGGCCGCCTCAGAGGGATACTTGCACTTTAGCGACCTATAACAGGGTAAATGTTATCCAGGACATGTGGGCATCAGCACATTTGGTTTTTGGGACATGAGCCCCACAGCAAACTGCAAGCCTGAGGCTTGGTCCTGAATGCAGAAGTCCAGCAGGGAGTTGGCTTGGCTTAGCTAGGCCTCAGCATGTTACCCGTGAGAGCATCAACACTAGAGGGTGTTTATTGGTCTTCGGAGGACTTATGCTGGGGAAATGCCAATGGAAAAGTGAAGTATGCAGAGAGCAAGGAAATGTTGTCTCGGCAAGGCAAAGTGTGCTGTGAGTTTCCATGAAAGGTCATGAGGTCAAGCAAGGTGCCAGAGGCTGTTTCTGACAAAAATAAAAACAGCACTTGAACTGCTGCTGTACTGCTTTGCATTTATGAGCCCTGTAGTTCTATTTTGGGTATACAGTGTTACAAATGCAAACCGATAATAATATACACATAAATAGTTGAAGACTGCATTTTATGTTGACCAGTCTTTGGGAAAACCTTTTATATGGAGGATTTTAATCAGTAAATCAGTGAAATTTGAGTGGATTGCACAAAATCCAAAACTTCAGCTCTTAAAGAGATAGTTCCACCCAAAAATAACACAACCCCAATTGTTCGTGTTTTGAAAGTAGACAGTGATTTATACTCTCAAGCTTTAAAGGAAAAACAAAAGGACCAATAAAAGTAGTCCATATAATTTGTGTCCTACATTTCAACTCTTCTGAAGCCACAATACTGTAGCTTTGAATAAGTTAAACACTGAAAATAATATTGCCACATATCATATCTGCCACAGTTCTCATACAGTTCTCTTCATATAATGTACTTGCATATTTCAATTTGGTCCATGAAGACAGTCAGGTTTGACACCAAATAGTTTGAATATGTGCAAGCACAAATTAGATTTGATATCTATAGTAATAGAAATGATTTTAAGCAATTAACAGTCTTAACAGTCCTTGTCCACTCAAATAAACAAAGCCATAATCAGTTAAGAATATTTGTTCTAAGATAATTTCGTAATAACATTCTTATTAAGTTATGAAAACGTTATTTCTGAATGTACTCTGAACAATATTTTAAATGGTTAAAAAATGTTAATAAAAGATTCCATTTACCCAATTTGCAAACACTGTTAGAATGTTCTCAAACGAGTTGTAACATAAAACAAAATGAATGATTTAGAAATGTCTATATTGTTGTGCTAACATTTTGAGAACCTGATTAAAGACCAACATTCTACTGATGTTACTAGAACAGAAAGTTTTGAGAAGGCATTCATTACTGTAATCAAACATGAGGAAAAACTTTTTTTTTTTTAGCTTACCATCTTTTAAACGAATAGTTGACCCAAAGATGAAAATTCTGGCATCATTTACTCACCCTCCATCAGTTCTAAATGTGTATGAATTTCTTTCTGCTGAACATAAAGGAAGATATTTTGAAAAAAGTTTTTAACCAGGCTTTTTTGGGTCACCATTGACTTCCATAGATTTTTTTTTTCCAACAATGAAAGTCAATGGTGACCCAAAACAACCTGGTTTTAACTTTTTTTTAAATATCTTTTTTGTGTGTGTTTGGCAGAACAGTAAAATTCATACAGGGTTGGAACTACAGTACTTGAGGGTGAGTAAATGATGCCAGAATTTTCATCTTTTGGTAAACTATTCCTTTCAGAAAAGTACAGCAATCCTATTCTAGTATTATCTAGTATAATATACTATTCAAGAATATTAATTATTAAAAGTAGAAAACCATGCATTTGGTAACTTACCTATAGTAGACACCACTGTCCCAACAAAATAAAACGCTCCAGTAAAATCCCATCTGGGTCGAAGAGCATCGACCCGAACTCCAGCAGCAATCGCAGCCTCGTACTCTTTCAGTAAGGAGCTCAGATCCTGCACGCTGATATTGAACGTATCGCTAAAGTTCAGGAGGGTCCGGTTCCAGCGCCCGTGTGCTCGCAGCTCGGACGGCCTCTCGATGGCGGAAAACACCGCAGCGCCGCACAGCAGGTACACGATGATGAGCACGGCGAGCAGCAGAAAGCGCCCATTGTCTTCGTTAATGTGAAGGGAGCGGCAGCCCTGCAGTCGCTGCGCCGGCATCATCCAGATCTCAGCACCACGGGCGCAGTGGACAGCGACCAATGCAATGACATGGATCCTCTAGAGCTGCGCCTTCAGGACAATCCAAGACCTCCTGAGAGCGTGTTAATAATGGGATAATATGCATCAAACACGACCGAGAAGTTCTGAATAAGAGAAAGACTTCATTTAACACACTTACCAGCTTAATTTATCCATTTCTCATTACCAACGGCACGGATTCTTTAGAGCTGCTGCTTTAGGACACTCCGATTTTCTAGGCTCCTATTGCACGTTAACGACACGAGAGAGCGTTTGCATCAGACAAGATATGTTTCGATGAAAAATATAAAAGAACTGATTTAAGACTTTAATGCATTTCTACTTTTTACTCGGGAAAAACTCGACTATCAATAACAATCATGCATTTCACTTATAAACAGTTACTTTCTAAACGACCTACCCAAATGCTGAATTCTTTAAAACTAATGTCCTTTAAAACACCACTTGTGGATCCGCTTTGGTAGATTTAGTTAGTTAAATACTTGACTTACCCTCGTACTCAATGAAGTAGTTCTCCGTCCATTTCCGTCTCCATCCCATTGATTGTTCATCAACATAAATCCAGCTCTAAAGTGTTCAGTTGCAAGCTAAAATCCTTTGAATTTCCAAGACTCCTTGTTGTGTTTTATTGCAGGGATGCAGCAGTGTGTCCTCCTGCTTTTTCCATGTTGCGGGTGAAGCATCCAGCTCATCCTTTGGGTCGCTGCGCCAAATCTCTCGTCCCGTGAATCACATTAATTTATGCTTAAGCGAAAGATACAGCGAGCTAGATGCAAATAAAGACATTTAGCGACCATATGAGGAAGATTTTTGCACTTTTTTGTGAGGCAGATCTCCACTCTCTCCGCTCTGGGATGTTTGATGCCCGCAGTCCTAATGAGGCTGATCTGGTTTAGATCAAATCTGTGCGCACTAGAGTAATACTATGATTTACACTATACAGTAATTTGCCGAACACCTTCAGTGCTTTATATTATTACCGCACTGGTTGCTTATCAAAGTTAGCCTATATTTATGAAATCCATAGCTAATGGTCGTTTGAAAAATAAATAAATAAACACCAAAATAAAATACATCTTTTCTTTAACTGATCAGGTTTAAGTCCCATTTCCCCTCGCTATATCAAGAAAATATAGCCTGTAAAAAAAATTTCACACGTTATTTTACACTTCTGTTAATGTTTGTTTTTCTACTTTGTGTCTTCTGTAGTATTTAAAGCCCCCTTTCCATCCTTCCATTTAAGCAATTCAGATTCATTTCGTCTTAGTTTTGCGTCGTAAATGTGTTTATTCGGTGGGAAACGCGAAGACGTTGAATCGAAGAGCGCGCGGTGCACTTTTTCCCGCTCTTTTTCCACAAAAAGCTCTCGCAATCTGATGGGACCGTAAAAAACATTAGCCTTGAGGAGAAATTTGTTGAAAATAACGTGATAAATGTGGTAAATGTTGCTTCCATTCCTCAGTAAGTCCATCTCGCGCCGCTTGCGCACGCGTTGGCACAAAGTCCTCACAAATCACGAGGAAACGATGCGGCACGCGCTACTACAACTGCCTCGCGCACTCGAGCGCACCGCGGTAACAGTAATAAGAGGTGGGTCTGTTTTTTTCTTACAATTAATCGATGGCATAATTACCTGCGGCCAGCATTAGCACTGCCAAATGTCCTGACGCAGTAATGAATGAGTCTGGCTGCAATGCAATGTTTGGCATGTTTAAACCCCACAGCCTTTTATGCAGTAAGTGTTGGATTACATAAATTAGGCGTTTCCTAAACTGTCAGGTTATACTGTATGCTACAGCATAGATAGATAACCATGATTCATCAAAATGAACAACATCTACTGTTAAAGGAATAGTGCACTCATGAAAGAATCATTATATAATTTACGCTAATTACTTTTTCTTTTGTTAAAAACATAATGAGGTGTTCAGTAGAATGGCAAAACTATTTTTTTTTCTACAATAGGGGTGTTTTCAATTACTTTTATTGATCAGACAGCTGTCTGATCTTGGGGAGAAAAAGGTAAATGCATTTTTGATGAAAAGCAATGTAACCAAGGTGCAATGTCAGGCATATAAAATGGTATATTAATTGTTCAAGCCGCATGCAACTTTACATCTCCCAAACAGTGCAACTTCCGAATACAAAAGTTTGTAAGCCCCAAGGTTAGTGACCAAGTGAACTGTAAATATGCATGAGCTAAATTACCAGTGACTGTCAAAAACACCATAATAACACTCATAATAAGACTTGAGGGTAACCAAATGTGTGAATTTACTACTGTTATGCACAGAAAATATTGCCTTCTGCCCCATAGCATTGATGTTTGTGCATATTCAAACAAGGTGATTGAAGACATGCAAGACCAAATGACATCTCAAGTAAAAAAAAAACCAATGAATGAAATTTGAGATCTACTGTGGATTTAATTATTAATATGTTGCTTCGGCTACAAACATCTGCCCAATGAATGATAACATCACTGTGCATTTTAGGTAAACCACTCCTACTGTATAAACAGATATACTAGTTAAGAGATGGTTAGATAAGGTTAAAAATCCACTAGCAAGAAGGATTCCCCCTGAAATAAAGAGTGATGGAGATTACAGATCTGTTCTATCACCGCTGTGCCCTTGAAAAAAAAATTAACTTAACACCATTTTGCTCTAGGCGACATGATACTTGATTCATCAGCTTACCCAAACTGATTTCCCTTTCTTCTCTGGACTTAATTCAAAGCTTCTGATATAGAAGTCCCCTTTCCAAAACATGAAATTGGGTTAATTAAAACATTAAACAATGTTATTTAAAACAGGGAACGCAATTCATATGCTTCGTTATGCAATTAAATGCCTAATCTTATGTTTTACACATCCTCAGGGCATCTTAGGTGTACATCTTCTATCAGATGAATTCAATTAGAGTTACATTAAAAATTAAAAAGGTTATTATTACAGTGGGTGGGTGTTTTTTTCTTTTTTAACAGATCACAATACATCAAATAAAGCATGCGCATCCATATAAAACGTGCCTCACATGGCTCTGTGTGTTGAATAAAGGCTTTCTTTAACGAACCCATGCATTTTTTTGTCGTTAAAAATCCTCGGTTTGTACTTTTGTTTTGTTCTCTCTCCACGTTCATCACTAATTACACTAGCTATTCCCAAATCAAACTGGCTGTAAACTGCCTTTTCATTGATGAGTTTTCAATTGACTTAAAAAGGGTCTAAAATGCAATATTTTCTTGCTTTGAGAATGTCATTATTTAACAAGAGCCCAATTTCCTGGGTTATTAACCCTAACAATGGCAAAAATCAATCAACCCTCTACTTTCACACACACTCTACTGCTAATAATATAGACCAAGACTATGATTATGATGCTGATGATAGTAACTATGGGATAAACAAGGCCTCTGTTTTAATATAGAGCAAACATTTTATGTTTATTACCTATAGTGCATAGCATTCAGTAGACATCATGGCTTGATTGGCCATAAATGTGTTTCTTGCACTGTTTTGTTCTTCCTATGATAAATGCTAAATGCATAAATGCACATGTAAATGAATTATTTATAGCTGTTTAACTGCTGAAATGTCTTTTGCCACAAAAACACAGACTCATCATAATATTGTTCCTCTTTGTGTCTCAACAGCAATGTGTCACCACGTGGAGCTCTTACTCTGCAATTTAAATGTACTGCGTTGCAGTTCCTAAAAACAAACACAAAACAGCATTTACCACCCATTGCATTTTAGCTGGAAGCAAAAGTTCGATGTTACAATTGTTGTAATGATAGATTTGTTTGTTACGAACACAATTTTGTTTTCACTTCACATAACATTAACTGATGGACTGGTGAGGTGTGGATAACTTGTAGTTTATTGGGATATTTTTGTCAGTTGTTTGCACTCTCATTTTGACGGCACCCATTCACTGTAGAGAATCCATTGCTGAGCAAGTACTGTAATTGATGGATTGCTATATTTCCCCAAACTTGATGAAGAAATAAACTCATCTACATCTTGGATGGCCTGAGGGGAGTACAATTTTAGCAAATGTTCATTTTTGGGTGTAGTATATCTTTAATAATTCGTAATGAGACAAGAATCATGTATTAAGAAACAAAATGTTGTATTCATGCTCCATTTTACTCACCAAAGCTAATTTTAATTTCATTTCGTACTAATTTCCTCACTGCATGCTCCAATATCATCATGCATATATACTTCAACTTGGCCGGGAACAAAAAGAGAATTGCTTATGAGACAAGAGGAGTCTAGCTAATGACAAAACCTCTCTCTACTGACGCTGCTTAGGCAGGGAACATATGGTTGCATCTATCACTTACTTGTCAAGATTCACCCTAAAAGTTGCTGTTTATAATTACCTGAGCGATTAAATGACAGTGCCTCTCTGGGGGCTGACAGCAGTGGTGGGCTGAGTTAGATCTGTGGAGGGGTTGGCATTGGGAAAGACTATTGATCCAATGTCATTCTGTAAGGAACAAGCAGCAGAGTCAGCTCTGATCTAGAGGTACAGTATGTTCACCTATCTTTCGCACACACACACACACATCTATATGACTGAATAAACCTGCTGCACATTTGCAGATGGGAGTTGGTGTGCAAGGATTTAGTGTTTGATGCTTTTTTACTTAATTTTTCAATGTGTCGCTTATCTATATAATCAAGGTACATTAAGAAGCAAAATGCCACAAGATATCAATTGTTGCTTTCCGAAAATGGGAATTTTTCATACTGATTTTTATCTGTGTTTTCAAATTCTGCATTGCAATGTGTTGTATTTTCAGACTACAGAAATGTCTGTAAAGTTAACATAGTGTTGTCATGAAGTGAACAGACTGCGGATGGTAAGTATAACAGTGTTCTTTATTTACAGTGCAGGAAATCAACAACAGTCTTTGACGGAGCAAACCAAGTGAGTCAAACAGAATATGCTATATTGCTGAAGATGATACGGATGCTGATTTAGTCTTTGTTTTGTTTCTAGGAAGTCGAGGAGATCGCTGGAGTTAAGGAGATGGTGCGAGGAGACGAGCACACACCACACACACACACACGTTGGAGACGGATTCTGTGGAGCCTGGAAGGAATACAGAGACTGCAAGGAGTTTGGAGAAAGGTATACAGGTAAGTATTCAGGTAAGTCAAACGGTTTGTCGAATGGTCTTGCCTTGAATGAGTCCACGTCATAGAGAGACGAGATCGTACAGAGACTGAAGTGTGGTGTGTGCTTTTGTACTGTGATTGATGATGTCTTGAGTGAAGTCAGGTGCAGGTGATCAATAGTCAGGGGAGAGTGAACGTTGTGATTGGATGGTGGAGCCTGGTGTATCTGTGACATTACCCCCTCCACCAGGGCCCCCTTCAGAGGCCCCTCCCGAGGCAGGACCGCTCCGACGTCGTGGTGGTCTGCCTCTTCCACGAGGTGTGGGTCGGTTTGGATGTACTGCATGGAATTCTCACACGAGGTTGGGATCAAGTACATCGTCACGCGGAATCCAGGATCTTTCCTCCGGACCGTATCCCTCCCAGTCCACCAGATATTCCAGACGACCACCACGATGCCGGGAAATGATGATATCTTTGATCGAGAAGATGGTGTCGTCCTCGTTATCCACTGGAGGAGGAGGGGGTTCCTCTTCCACACCAGGCTCTGTGACAGGGAGAACAGGAACATGGTAAGGTTTCAGAAGTGATGCGTGAAAAACTCTGTGAATTTGATACTGTGGTGGGAGTTGAAGACGAAAAGTGACTGGATTGATCTGCTCGATTACCTTGAAGGGACCAACATACCTGGGACTCAGCTTCCTGCAGGCCAGGCGCAGACGAATGTCCCGGGTGGACAACAATACTTTTTGTCCAATTTGATATGGGGGAACCTCAGATCAGCCTGCTGCGGTTTTATGTCTCCGCACTGCCCGTTGGAGATGATGGTGTGCATCGTCCCAGACTCTCTCACTCTCCCGGAACCAGTAGTCCACTGATGGAACATCCGACGGCTCTCCAGACCAGGGGAAGAGTGGGGGCTGGAAACCGAGTATGCATTGGAATGGGGTAAGATTGGTGGTGGTTTGACGGAGGGAATTTTGGGCGTACTCGGCCCAGCCCAGGAACTAGTTCCAGGTGTCTTGGTGGCCGTGGCAGAAGGTACGGAGGAAACGCCCCACCTCTTGGATCTTGCACTCAGTTTGTCCATTCGACTGGGGATGATAGCCTGAGGTGAGGTTGACGGTCACACTTAGGAGTTTGAAGAAACAAGAGTTGTTCAGCTGTCTCGAATGCAGTAGGTAGGCCTCGAAGAGGTATAAGGCCGCCGAATTTGGAGAATCTATCGATCACTACCAGGATACAGGTGTTACCATCAGATGGAGGTAGATCCGTGATGAATTCTACTCCTAAGTGTGACCAGGGACGGTTAGGTACCGGGAGTGGAAGGAGTTTGCCAGCTGGTAGGTGTCGAGGTGTCTTGGACATGGCACACTCCCGGCACACTCTCACATACCATCCTGTTCCATCCCAGGCCACCAAAACCGATCTTGAAGGAGTGAGAGAGTTCTGTTGGCCCCTGGATGCCCGGTGCCCAGTGAGGTATGTGAAGTATGAATTAATGGTATCCTGTCCGGTGGAGGGATGAAGCGGAGATGACGAGGACAGCCCGGCGGAGTTTCGGGATCTGGAGTGGAGACAACTGGTGGATCTTTCCACTGGATGGGATTTACAAACAGGCGTTCAGGTACAATGGATTCTTGGCTCTTTGGTCCTTCCTCCTTATTGAACATCCTAGACAGAGCGTCCGCTCGAGCATTCTTGGATCCAGGCCTGTAGGAAATAGTGAAGCGGAAACGGTTAAAGAAGATGGCCCATCAGGCTTGTCTAGGGTTGAGTCTCTTTGCTTCCCTCAAATACTGAAGATTTTTATGGTCAGTCAGTACAGTGAATGGATGTACCGCTCCTTCCAACCAGTGTCTCCACTCCTCGAGAGCCAGTTTGATCGCCAGGAGTTCTCGATTGCCGATGTCGTAATTGCATTCCGCCGGGCTGAGCTTCCTGGAGAAGTAGGCGCATGGATGGAGTTTAGAAGGGGTACCCTGCTGCTGGGAAAGAATAGCTCCCACTCCAGTGCATCCACTTCCACAGTGAATGGCCGTTGCGGATCAGGGGGAGTGAGAAGAGGAGCTGTGGTGAAGGCCGTCTTCAGTTTTTTGGAAAGCTTAATCAGCTTCAGGGGTCCAGGTGAGGTTTTTGGGCTTACCTCAAAGAAGAGATGTGAGGGGACTGGCTAAGGAACTATAATTCTCAATAAAGCGACGATAAAAATTAGAAAACTCTAGAAACTTCTGAAGCTCCTTTATAGAGTTTGGAACAGGCCAGGAGGTCACTGCATCTACCTTTCCCTCATCCATTTTTACTCCTGTCTTGTCAATATGGTACCCTAGGAATTGTACTGAGGGTTGATGGAATGCACACTTCTCAGCTTTTAGACACAGCTGATGTTCCCGGAGACGTTGGAGAACCTTTTGTACGTGCTCTGTGTGCTCTTGAAGATTGCATGAGTAAATTAAAATATCGTTGATGTAAATCACTAAAAACTGATGTAGATAGTCCCTGAACATCTCCTGCATAAAAATTTGGAATACTGAGGGTGCGTTGACCAGCCCATAGGGCATCACTACGTATTCATAGTGCCCTGCGTGTGTAATGAAATCCGTCTTCCACTCGTCCCCTTCTCTAATTCTGACCAAGTTATAGGCGCTTCTTAAGTCTAACTTTGAGAATATGTCTAACTTATTGAGAATAAGTCTAACTCCTCCATGACGAGGGGAAGTGTTGGAAAACATTCAGACCAGCATTGAGAGCCCCACTTCAAAGTCTCACCGCGTTGCCAACAGATGATGGGATTGTGCCTTGCCAACCACGGGCGCCCTAGAATCACGTCAGATGTTGAACCCTCCAGAACCTGTAGATCAATTTCCTCCCCGTGAAATTGTCTCACTTGGAGTTGAATGGGGCCCCCACGCTTCCAGACACATAATTTAGTGAGGGGTTTCCCTGTGATGGAGCATACTTGGTAGTTTACCTCGGTGGGTGAGGTTTTGAGCCGAAGTCTTTGGACGAGGTCGCTGGATATGAAGTTACCCGTCGAACCGGAGTCAATGAGGGCAGCCACTGTAACAGATACATCATGGGCAGTAAGAGTAATGTGAGTGGTTTAATTTTCTCCCCAAAAGGGTTTATTGTACTCACCACAGGACGAGGAGGACGACAGGGACACTCCTTGATATTGTGTTCTGGTCCACCACAGTACAGACACAATCCTAGAGAGAATCGTCGTTGTCATTCCTCCGTGGTGAGTAGGCGATGATCAATAATCATGGGTTCGGGACTTGGTTCTGGAGGTTTGTGGTTCCTCGGTGGGCTGGGAGAAATGGTTGCAGTGCTCGGGGACTGAGATTGATAGACCGCACTCGTGCAGCACATCGGAGAGTAGTTTGAATGAATCACACTAATCCCATCGTGTCATCATGAGCCGCTAGCATGAGTCGAATGTGGTTAACAATGCGTGTTCGTTCCAGCCGCTGGCTGCAGCGAGAGTGCGGAATTTTATAGAATATTGTTGTGCTGATAAATTACCTTGTTTGAAGTGATAAAGTTCTTCCCCAGCTGATGATGCAGAGTCATTGTGACTGAAGACTTCCAGGAAATTATTGGTACAGGAATTATAGGAGCTGACAGCGGGTCCTCTCTGGCTCCAAATAATCTCAGCCCAGGAGAAAGGTATACAGGTAAGTATTCAGGTAAGTCAAACGGTTTGTCGAATGGTCTTGCCTTGAATGAGTCCACGTCATAGAGAGACGAGATCGTACAGAGACTGAAGTGTGGTGTGTGCTTTTGTACTGTGATTGATGATGTCTTGAGTGAAGTCAGGTGCAGGTGATCAATAGTC
>JAUMHQ010000070.1:20940413-20950707 GCA_032361165.1 Enteromius paludinosus
CCAATCAGAATTTTGGTCGAACCAGACCGTATCGACCAATTAATCGACTAATCGACTGGGACGTTACAGCCCTAATTTTAACATGTCATATTACAGTGTAATTACATAATTAGGTACTTGGTAATAGCTATTGTACTTACATGAAATAAAATGTACTAATTTAACCAAGTTATGGAGCAGCCTGTAATTACAGTTTGTAATTATGTAGATGTAACAGGTAGCTACTGTTATACATTTGTTACACAAATGCGTACACTTAAGTACACTCTTGATTCTTTATTTTAAGTAGCTTATGCCAGTGTAATATTCCGTAATTCTAATGTAATTAGAAAGTTATTATATGCATTTAAGCACATGTATGAAAATCTTTTAGTTACACAGCAAGTGTCTGTTACATCTGTGTAACAGTAATAGTCTATATTACATCTACATCATTACAAACTAAGTACAAACTGTTCTTAGTTACACTGCGAGTACATTTTGTTTTATGCAAGTACAACGACTACAACTAACTACTGACAGGGTAATTACTCTGTATTATGGACACCTTAAAATAAAGTGTTTACTAAATTTCTTTGTGTATATTTATTACAATGCTTACATAATTACTTTTTAAAGAAAAAAAAGAAAAAATACAGTTACCGTGTTAAAATATTACATTTACCTGAGAATGTTTTATGAAATTCTTATAGAATAAATACTTTTAGGAAGTAATTACAAATTAACAACAACATCAAGACAATGAGCATACTATACGCTATTTGTTTTTATTAGATTACTAAATAAAATACATACTTTTAAAAAGAAATTAATTAAGGAGCTAATTTAGAATATCACTATCATTTACTTCTATGAGCACTTACAATTAAATTAAAATGAAAAATATTAACTAAACGAATAAGCTTTAAAACATACCAGTAAAAATGTAAAAATGGGAACAAAAAACACAACCAAAAAATGCTTATAAGTATCCGAAAATTTTCTAGAAAAGGGCAATGAGGATTTTTTTGGTCAGTATGTATTTCTATAAATGATTATTGTAACTTGCTGCATAATAAATATAATAATAAATAAATATAATGCAAGTTTTCAAGAAAGAAACGCATTAGAGAATCAGTTGTTTTTCCACCCCAAGTATTAATGGCCTTGCCAACATACTTCTTACACTTAAAAGTCTACAAACTGATGTTTAACTAACTTTTCACACAATGCCAACTACGGTGATCACATACAGCCAGGGAAAATCCCAAAGGCTGTTCTATGCATCAAGAACAACCTCAACCAATTGTTTTCAGACACCAGTATAATTAGAAATAATGAAAAACAGCATGTTCCCTTCTCAACCAATTCCCAAGGCCTTGCCTCCACACTCCAGAAAGTACTTCAACTCATCTAAATCACCATATGGTGAATGCTTCATCGATATTTGCATAATTGTTTTAACTCTCATGTTTTCCCTGTAATCAGACATCTAGTGTCAGTGAAAGTCAGCTCGAACAAGCGACTTCAATAATTCAGGCCGAATGAGAAATTGAGAGCACTGCAGTCCTCGTCCTGATGCACTTCCCTGGGATAAACGCTCGGATCAGCAAAAGGTGGAACAACTTGGACTTCCGAGTTTAACAGCATATTGAAATCTCATCAAGGCACTGTTCGACACACTTGTAAGTCAGCAGTGAATCAGTAGGGAAGGAAAACAGCGGAGAGGCTGTGACCCCCTCAAAAAACACATGGCTGATCTCCTCAGCAGCTGCGGCAAACGGAGCAGGTGACGCGAGTAGCGGGGTCAAAGGAGGCAGAGGTTGAACAGGGTGACCGTGACACCCGTCCGGGGGGGGAATTAGGTGTGTGGCATCCCTTTGATGACGGGCCTGAAAACCGAGACGCAGCCCAAACACAGACTGTATTTCCTTTCCAGACTCCTGCAGGTCCTCTCCAAATAGAAATGGTAGATTCATTTCAGAGGATGCTGATAGAACATAAAAGTTGAGTTCATTCAGAAACTGGTAACAGCAGACATCACACAGCGGTATTAGCCTAGTTACTAAAATAAATACGGTGATCTAAATATTTTTGTGGTCTGACTGGCTCAAATCAGGGTTATTATAAATCAACTATAACTTTTGAAAACATTGAAATAATAACTATTTGGGTTTATTTTATCATTTATATTTCATATATATTAATTTGTATTTTATTTAATTTTCTTTCAGGTAGCATTTTCTTTTTATATTTATTACAGTTATCTAAAATGTAAAAAATTATGTAGTTGTTGCTTGCAACAAAATGTAACTGAAATAATTAATATTTATCAATTTTTTTTCATATTTGATTTCATTTGTTTAACTTGACCTGAAATATAATTAATAAAACTACAGATATAAATAAATAAAAATTATTTTAGCTTTAACAAAAAAAACCTAAAAAAACTAAAACATTAAAATATATCAAATATATTATATTATATAAAAATATATTTTATAAAAATAAAATAAAAACTACAACCAGCATCTAAATGATCCTAAATTAACTGACTCAAAAAAAAAAAGAAGATTTATTTCAGTTTAAAATATTTTAGCTGAGCCCCCAGAGTGAGTTTTTTTAGATGACCGTTATTTTGGACTGTTTAGCCTTGTGTTTAGCTAATGTGACGCACCGCAGTCACATTAGCGCTGTGTGACACATGGATAGTTTTTATTTAATTTTTCCTTTTTTCGTATTAATATTCACAAACATACTGACCTTTTCTGAAATATTTGAAATATGCCGATTCTGAAACCTATGCAAGTAAATGTATTTGGTAGTTGAAACACTTTTATAATGAATAAATACCGGGTGATGGGTGCCGCCATGTTAGTTCGCACTGAACACTAATTTCACTAATTTTAAGAACAACAGACCAAAAATTCCAGTCTTTTTCTCACCTCAGACAATGTAATATATTGCACAAATGACACTATTTCATTGTTATGGTTTCCATCCACTGCATGAGAAAACACAACATGAACATTCTGCTAAACATCTGCTTCTATGTTCCACACAAGCTAGAAAATCAAACATTTTGTTGCAAGATGAGGCTGAGAAAAAGTCAAATTGTGGGTGAACTAGTCCCTTAATTGTCCAAAAGCTGAGGAGAGAAAGCTTCTCTAATTGATGGGCTCTCTAAAGGGCACATCTGACAATACTCTAACTTGCATCAGTACAATATTGCAGTGATATTCTAAATGGTCATTGCCATGGAAACCCTGATGGAGGTCACATACAGGACAGCACCTCCCCATTTATATCACTGACTCGGAGACAAAAACAAGGATCTTTTGACAGATTTAAGTTGAATGAAAATGCACTGAACTGAGATTGCAATGGATATGAAATCAGATTTGAGCTGAATATCTTAATGCATCAAAATAGCAGATGAAGTAACACAAACAAATGAAAGATGCTCACTGATCAGTCGTGCACAATGACAGCAGGAACAACTGAAGGTGTTAAACAGGGTTCACTTCAACACCATGCTGTCTACAAAGCTACGTAATAGCTTGATGAACACAGAAGTGCAACACAATATACACCACATGGCTCACATCCAGATGAGCAAAACAGCTCATCAGTGAAGGCTTTTGGCAGCTCTTTACATCCTGAAACACAAAATGAGGTTTGCCTGAACTGAAAGTGAAACGAACTGCTGTTATAAAGAAATCGAAAGCAAAACATCTAACAGTAATCAAATCAAACGGATGAATAGACTAACGAGGATTTCAAAGCCATATCATCACAATGTCACGCAGCAGCTAGACCGCATCATGTTAACATCAAATCACTGAGACAACAGGAACTACAGCATCTACACCTCAACAACTCTGCCAAAAAGCTGCCATTGCAGAAGGCTTGTGATTTAATTGGTTAATCCTAAAAAACGTAGTTTTTGAAAACCGCAATCCGCAAATGAAAACCAAAAATATGGCAATAATATTATGTCACAAAGTTTATATACCAAATCACTATAGAAGGTGTATTTTAATGTCAAAAGAAAACTTCACGGTATCGAGCATGACAGTGAAATAATGCAATAAGCCTTAATATTAACAAGTAAAATTAAAATGCAACCTGAAACCCTAATGTACATAATAATCCCAAAATACTAAAGCAACATTTATATAAATGAAAAAACATCAAATGTGAAGTTTTTCTCTGCAAATTACAGGATGACTTGTTCTCTGACATACAAACAAACTGTATATTTAGCATAGGGCTGGGTGATATGTGTGCACGCATCCTGTTAGTAAAGCTGGTTCTTTGATTAATGGTAAATCTCCATAACCCGTTTTTGAATGGAGCCGCGGTTAATACACAGAGCCATAGATCACTGACAAGCTATAGTGAATCACCCGCGAATATAGCCCAGCCCTAATTTAACAGTATTAAAAAAAATAAATAAAAATAGTAAAACTGCATGAAACGCCTCAGATGTATTCCAGTTTTTAACCAATTAACAGGTTTTTACTGAACTGTTTGTTAGTCTTTTACCTTCTGATCTCATACATGCTCAAACTAGTAATCTAATGGTTTGTCTACACTTTCTTCAGTTTCCCAGTAAGCATACTGCCAAATGACATCCCAAAACTTGACCTCTAAACAGAAAAAATGTGTTTAATTAATAGAAATAGCAGTGTGCGTGAAAGTACCTCATGCATGCAAGACATTATACTAGGGCTGCAACTAATGACTATTTCAATAGTCAACTAGTCATCGACTACCTTAACGACTAGTCATTATGAAATGCAAAAAATATATATAATATATAAAATATATAATTAATATATTTATAGTTTTTAGCATTTTCCTTCCATTAAAAAGATGAAACAAAAAAAATTTGAAGACATAACATTTATTGCTTCCAAGTGCATTTTCTGCAAAGCAAATATGAACGAAAAGTTTGCAGTAAACAAGTAAACAAAACAGTTGCAATCAGCAATTAAATAAACACTGTTCCATAAACTAAAGTGCATTGCATGTAAACAATGTAAACAAAAAAATCTGTGGTCCATTCGTGTCAATGCACAACTAAATGAAGTGACATGTCAATCACAGTTTGTTCATACTGAGGAAAGTCAGCATCTCTACGTGGTCATGAGAGTAAGGCTTGCTCTCTTTTCAGAGCAGATGTTACCAGCTGCAGAGAAGATTCTCTCTGCCGGAGTGGATGTTGCATATTCACAAACATGCTGACTATATTATGAAATATTTTATATTCCAAATTTGAAATATGTGCAAGTAAATGTATTTGGTCATTTAAACACGTTTATAATGACCGTGGGATTTACAACACGCAAATTCATCCTCTCCTCAAACACGTTAAAGTAAGTCTCCGGTAACCAGGGAGAAGAGAAGAGTAAACTTTATTGTAACCTACACGATGTGTATATGCTACTAATAAAATATATCGTCAGATTATATTTGTAAGGATCATTATTGCCGTTTCTATAGACATCAGTGTGTATATTATAAACTATAAATGTATGGTTTTGCTAATACTTATGTGTTTTTAAATCTATGAAACCTACAATTAGCAGTATATGATTGAAAACTCTTCATATTTGTGATAATATGACAAGCGCTCAGTGCATCCGATCTGGCTCTGCGCCAGCAAAAGCGCAAGAACAGATCTGAATTCAGCAGTTGATGACATGATCCACTGAACGTTCTAATCACACCGCTCCAGGGACCAGCCAAGCCTGATCACACCGGTGTGATCAGCCTCTGAGCTACTTAGCAAAGACTTGCATGCTGTGGGATGACATCACTAACGACCCGTCGCTTACTAAATTAGTTGTCAACTAATTTTTTGGTTGACTATTAGTCGACTAGTCGTTGTGGTCCTACATTATACCCATATTCAAAAGTCAGGCTCTGTAAAACTGCATTCAAGAGATGTTTAGTTCATGATATTAATTAGTTATTTGCTTGCCAAAAGTAACTAATGACTTCAGGAAGCAGATACCTTGCTTGTACATATTATTACGTTACATCTATATATTTAAGAAAATATGTTATTTATATTTAAATAAATTATGCATATATTATACATTTTCACACACATATCAGTGTTTCCTCTGCCATTATTTTATTTTCTCTATAGTGCCAGATCACAACAGAAGTCAAGTTTCCTTTGCTATAAAACAGGTCAATACCTTGTTCTTTTGTTAAACAAATTAAATAGCCTTGTGTTATTTACCATATTTACACGACAGCATCTCATTTCAGTGTGTCTAACGCTTCATGTCATGCTTTATTGCGTACAGCGGAGTTCTGCCCTGGTGCGTGCGCACTCACACAAATGTACGCGCATACACAAGTCAGCACACTCCCACTCCTATTTGTAAATATTAAGACACAAAAAGGCTATTTAAATATAAGTTCCATGTGTCTCTGTCTTGATGAATGGTTTTGTGTACTATTGTACTGAAGCACGTCCGCTTCCGGTGATATTAACATGCCATCTCACTATGACGACATAAAATTTGTTTAATTTTCATTGATAAAAGAATAAATTAAATGAATGTTTTGTGCATTGAAAATTGTAAACACCCAACAGAATTTCTGAAGGGAAAATAAAAATCATAGGGCAATTGTACAAATCAATGAAACTTGTTTTTATGCTTACAAATAGATAGACATGCTAAAACACAAAATTTGGTAACAATAAATCAAATGGTTGCAAAAATTTGATAGGGCCCTAAGTGCAATTTTGTTAAACTTTTAATAAGTTGATATTAAATTGTTTAAGTTTCATTATTCTAATTAATTAGACATCTTTTTTGATTAATAAAAATAAAATGTACCCATTAAGAAGAAGGCCCCGCCAAGCAAAAAAAAACCTAGGGGAAACACTGGATACAATTAATGTAAATATATACATTTTCAAATTATACACTTTATGAATGTGTATTCATATATAGATAAATACACATAGTAAACATATATATTATGTAAACTTTTTTTTTTTGTTGGATGCAATTAAATCACGATTAATTGTTTGACAGCACTACATGATCTATGACACACAAACAACAATTACACCGTCAAAGTCTGTTAGCATAGTTGTAAACAGTATTTTAAAAAGTATGCACCTTTTTGTTCAATGTGGAAGTAAGTCTATGGGTGAGGCGTCCGTTTCGTTATACGCAAGGTAAATAATGACAACAACAATGGTAAAATTGTTTGCACTACAAACCACAAGTGTTCCCAATCAGGATAGTACAATAATATGAAGAGACACACCAATTTTCAATATGAAGCAGCAAAAAGAACTGTTTTGTACAGCTAAAAATGGCTGGACACGGATGAGGCCAAAAGCTATACCTATAGAATTTACAAATGGCCACACCCCTTTTTACATCAAGGAAAAAAAGTGGATACTACAACATAAAACCATTATTTTAAATTGTAATACAGTGCAATATAACAGTTTTTTCAGTTGTTTTGATTAAATAAATGAAGGCTTGATGAGCAAAAAATTTGCTAAGTTTCAAAACATTTAGTAAATAAAAAGTTAGTAATGTCCAAACATCAACCAGTACAGTGGTTAGCCGAACTAGCTAAAGCTAGCAAGCACATGCCTCATAAGTTACAAAATGAAATAGTGCCAACTAAACATATGGATTTGCTGGCTAGCTAGCTACTGTATAAACACTTTTGCGTTTTTTATTATTATTATAATATACTAAAACATTAAAGTTCTAAGTTTTGATATTCTAAATATATTTGATCAGGTTTCAAGTAAATACTAAGGTGTTATATATATATAATATAATATAATTTTTATAATAAAAATTATAACATTTTTAGACTTATTTTACTATTAGCTCACCTAAATGTTCAGTCAGTGTATTTGTTCAATTTTACTTAATTTCGGATGTTGGGGGGTAGGGGGTTGTTTAGTAGTAACTAAAACACCAAGCCCCGCCCCACGACTGACAAAAATAACAGTGTTCGCGTGAGCAGGTGAGAGAAGATCGAGCGCAGGAATGATCGCGTGCGAGTGCTTGAAATGCGCGCGGATGACATATCAAGGGGGATGCGAGGGTTTGAAATGAGCTCGCGGGCCTCCCTTTCTTCGCATGTACATCTGTTTTCCTCTCGCAGAAATGATTTACCGAGCTCGCCAGCATCAGTGGTGCGCTCGCTTTTAATGGCATAGATTTGCCGCCATAGATTAAGTGTGTTTTCCACGAGCTGGTTGCTGCTGCTGCTGCGCCGGGGCGGAGGATCGGGTTGCTGGCTCAGCATCGTGATGTCTATCAGCCATTGGCGATGGACGATGGCATCGTCAATCGACCCAACCCTAGTTCCTGCAATTTTGATAATTTCCAGTTTACTCCCATTAACTCCCGTTAATTCCCATAAATTCCTGTTAATTCCAATGGAAAGTTTCCAGTCTTGAAAATTCACAGAATTTTGCAACCCTAATCACACCTCCACAATAATCCACTCTGGTTTTTTTAGTTCGGTTTTCAGTGCATTTAACACTTTAAACAATCAGCTTCCAGCACTGTTCTCAGCCTATAAATCCAGCAGTGATGTTTGTAACTCAATACACTGAGATGAGCGTCAGAGACAAAGGTTGGGATTGAGATACAAAGCCATCACCAAGATAATCTGACATCTAATAAACATGCAGTTTGCTTCAGTAATAAACAGGACAAATGACACACCCTGAGAGATGCTTGAGGGGCACTAGCCACAAAATCATGTGTAAAAATACATCAATCATATGCTCTGAAAGCCCAGGTTCAGGTAGAGTATAAGTAGATGCTTAAAGCTATTTTCTACAGCGATAGTAATACCCACCACTAGTAAAACCGCTGATTTAAATACACACGCTTCAAGATCCCTCAGAGGCATCAAATGTTGAAAGAAACATCAGTCAAATCCAAACGGCACATTGCAAATCGGCATCACTATTACCGCCTGCTATAACATGACACACTCTTTATTACACTAAGCATGTCGAGGGAGCATATGATTAATAAAGGATTCTAATCTGTAGTGCATCTAGTTTACCTTCAGGTGAGAAGCAGGCCATTCTGCACGAGGATCGTCTGCTAATGAGACACATCCCGTAAATGCAGTGCTGTTGCTCTGGTTGCGCCGGGGGCTCTCCAGGGCTACTAGTCCAGTAACCACTACAAACACGGTGTCCCACCAACTAGTGCAACACAACAGACAGCATGCTATCTCCAAACAAAGATCACCCACACTCAGGAGATCTAGCCACAACAAAACTGCTTTCATTCTGTGTAAATGTCATTACTGATTAAGAACCCGTTACTAGCCCATACTACAGATATTTAGATAAGTGACATATCAAGCACTGTCCTGCAGCACGCATACAAAGCATCTAAAAGTAAATAAAAACATTTCTATCATGTGTTTATCATTCCCATGTAATTTACGACAGAATACATAATTATATACATAATAAAAATAACATCATAACGCTCTGAATTGTGAAATGTTTGAATATGAATTTAGCAAAATGTAAAATAAAATTTAAAAAAAGCTAAAAAGTGATGAAAAATAATTTATATGTATGTCTGTAGATATAGTGATGTCAAACAATTAATTGCATCCAAAAAAGTGTGTTTATATTGTGTAGGGCTGCAACAACTAATCGATAAAATCGATAATTATCGATAATTAAATTTGTTGTCCACGAATGCCGTTATCGATTAGTTGGGCTGTTCACGTTACCGAGGAGCGCGACCACAAAATGCACAAATACGGGAAAAAGCGCGCACCCAAAGTCCTAAACGTGTCTAAGATGACGGTAACCTGCATGTTATGCAACACCGAGCTTTCATGTCACGATCTTTCCCGCTGCGCTCTTCTCTCTGCGTCTGCTCCGTTTCACTCAGAACTCAGATATGTTGCTGTTGGTGTTAACGGAGCGTGGTAAAGTTAGTTTTAGGTTTGACATTTGCCTCGGCTACTTCAGGGAGCGTCTGCAAATTTACATCTCAGTACTAAACGAAGTACAAATTCTACTAATTGCGCCCAATTTGAAATTCAAGCACCACTGTTGTCATTATCTTATGCGTAGCCTGTTTGATTTTATCAGACGACTTGATAAGTGTTCTGTCACTATTTCATATTCATCCCATTTATGACAACAGAAACACTATAAAACATTTAGTGATAATTTAGCTCATCAGAACACAGTATGTGGACACATTAGGCTATGTGTAACCTAAACAGGTTTGTGTCAGTAAATATAATAAGTAATATAATAATG
>JAUMHQ010000070.1:20959034-20971407 GCA_032361165.1 Enteromius paludinosus
TAAAGATGGGTCGTGGCTGGGTCTTCCAACATGACAATGACCCAAAGCACACAGCCAGGAAAACCAAGGAGTGACTCCGTAAGAAGCATATCAAGGTTCTGGAGTGGTGTAGCCAGTCTAGGTAGCATCGCTAATCAAATACCTTTTAAACTGATCATCAGCAAGTGTGAGCATCTCTATAAATATGTCTATAGATGTTTTGGCACTTTGCTGGTCTGGACTGTTCAGGTGTGCGTTAACACAATGACAAGAAGGTAAGACATCAGCAATGATCTTAGAGAAGCAATTTTTTTCCGCTATCAATCTGGGAAGCATAATATGGCCATTTCCATACAATCTGAAGTCCATCATTCTGCAGTGAAGTAGATTATTCAGAAGTGGGATGGTATCAAAACAGATACCAATCCTCCCAGTAGTGGACACCCCAAGATCAGACTGTGTAACGCTCAGAGAACTGACAGACAACCTTCTGCCAGAACTTCACTGTAGGCTCCACAGGCCCTAGTTAACATGTTAAATGATCAAATTTATGACAGTAAAGTTAGAAAAAATATGGCACAAGTATGGCATGCTTGAAAGTCTTGCCAGAAAAGTCTTGCCTATTTAAAAAAAAAAATGGCAGCACGGTTTATTTCTGCATCTGAACAAACCATAAGTCTTCTAGAACAATGTCCTTTGAACAGACGAGATCAAATTGGAGATGTTTTGCCATAATTCAGAGTGCCATATTTAGTGAACACCCAAAGAGCAAATCAGCACAAACACCTCATACCAAGTCCCAAATGCTGGTGGATGGCTGATGATTTTGGGCCTGTTTTGTAGCCACAGGACCTGGGCAACTTGCAGTCATTGAACAGACCCTAAACTCTTCTGTATATCAAAGTTTTCTAGAGTCAGATGTGAGGCCATCCGTCTGACAGCTAAAGCTTGGCCAGGATTGAGTAATGCAATAGGACAATGATCTTGAGCACACCAGCAAATCTACAAGAGAATGGCTAAAAAAGAAGGGAATCAAGGTGTTTTGCTACCCAATCAAAGTCCAGATCAGGTGAGAGCTGCTCATAAACAAATGCCCACAAACCTCAATAAACTGGAACAATGTTCTAAAATTCCTTCAGAAGAATGTGAGAGACTGAAAACCACACAGAAAACAATTACTTGCAATTTAATCATAGTGTGCCCTAACTCACCAATTCAATCTTTGATTTATTTTTGTTAAATAAATAATGACATGGTTTGATATGTGATGTGATAGAGTGTCATAACTTTTTATACATGACTGTATATATATATATATATATACAGATATGTAATATGTAGACAAAAAAAATATTTTGTCTACATATTTGTCTGTATTTATGTATTAATATAACAAAAAATATATTTAAAAAATATTTTAGTAAGCAGTTTTTTGTTATTTTGTAATGTTTCAGTACTTGTCCTTGTTATGCCTGGTACTGAATTACAAAAAGCTACATTTACAAAACAATAAAAAATTACTGGTGGTTATTAACATTTTAAATGGTTTCAATATATTAAATAAAAACAGAATGCAGGTTTGGATGAACGGTTTGTGAGAAGGTAAATTGGCATGTTGTTCTAGAGTTTGACCGCTAGAGGTCCGTGCAGACCACTGTATTACAACAGAGCAAAAAGTGACACTAAATTATTGTGCTTAAAAATAAAAATTGATCTAATCTTTGTCACACAAGAACATCTTATTTTTGTCAGTGTGTATGTTCTTTCTAGGGTGGGGTCTTACTGGCACGGGTGAAAGAGTTTGTTATTTGTTATTTTGTCTTCATTAGATGGAAGTCTATTTCTATATGTGGTTGCATTAGTCATTATTGGTAATATTCAGTCATAATCATCAAATAGAAACTGTGCCTGTGACTTAGTAGAAAGACTGATTATATTTAACCTTTAAAGTTAGTCATTTTAGATTTCGTTTATTCAAGTGTTCTTGAATGTACTGTAAAAAAAATGCAAGCTATACAGCAAAAATATGTAAATTATCAAACATATGTTTGAATATGTTTAGAAATATGAAAAAATGGACAAAAATGTATTTGGTAAAAAAAGTTTTTTTTCAGAATATATTTATGTAAATGTATTTTTAATATGATTTATATTATTTTACCATTTTTATATTAGTCCTGTAAAATCAATAATCGCGAATAAATCTATTCTATTTAAAAAACAATAATAAATATTTATGTGTGTACTGTGTAAATTGATTATCTACATATAAATACAAACACATGCATGTATACATTTAAGAAAAATATGCTATGTTTATATATTTATATAAAGTATAATATCAATTATAATAATCTAAGTGGATATTCATGTAAATATTTTATTTATATACATGTTTACATAAAATAAACACAGTACACATACATATAGTATATAAATGTTTATTTTTGGATGCAAAAATATTGTAAAAATATGAAGTTGCCAGACCAATCAATGTCTGAGAGTCTTGATTTCATTGTTGATCTGAATGTGAGGCTGAGCTCCAGTTGCTGTGGCCAGTGACAGGAAGCTGCTTGTGTTTGTGTGTGTGTGTGTGAAGCAGGAAGTGACACGTCTCGCTCACATCGACTGCTGAAAAAATACACATCTCCCTATGGCTGGCGCTAAAGGAAGCGAAATAGCTTGTTCTGAAGGCCAAGGCTGTATATTACACCTGCTGATCTATTGAGATTTCATTCAGGGAGGTTGGTGCCACTCAGTTCCATTCAAAAGCAACCTTCAGCCAGAGAACGTTTTCATCAGTTTATTACATTCAGATACAAATGATAAAATAATTAATTCATTAGTTATAATAAGGTAAAATATTTGTAATATTGTAATCATTTTTCCTTCAATTAATATGCAGACAAGGAAATAATCAAATATAGTTTTTTCCCTTATAAGTCATTTACCCATAAGAAATAATTAAATCATATAAAAAATGCTGGCATTTCTGGCATTGTAACTTGACAATGTAGTCAAGATAAATGTAATTTATGTTTTATTCAGACATTATTTTAATGTAAATATTGTAAAGGTTAAATATAATGATTATTGTAAATTATTATAATTTTAATCATAATAATGTAGTATTTCTGGCATTTTAACAGCAAACAATAGCAAACAATTGTAATGGCAAATGTGACATGTTTTATTCAGACAATGTTTTATCTGTAAATGTTGAAAATAATATGCAGATAATAAACTAATATTTATTTACAATAATTTACTGACCTTATTTTTGAACATCTTTTGCCCTTCATAATCTGAAACTTAGATGATTATTTATTCTTGGCCTTAATCTTTTTTCTTTATCTTACTGCTCCGCTGTCTAATAGCGTGATCTAGGCCGCTGCCATGACAACCGTATCATGTATAAATCACATGATCTTGTGATGCTCTTGGTCCTGACACAGTTCTGGGCTTCTCCCGGACAGCGTGTTATTACACGGTTTAATCTAATGTTTGTAGCCCAAACCTGACTTTCTGTAACCCTAAACAGCTTGTCTTCCTCTGTTTACTCTGTCAAGGATTTGATCTGAAACACATTTGGCGTATGTTGAGTCTGACACTGTTATTGATCCATCTGCTATGAGGGTCATTCCCCTCCTAAAACAACACTGCCATGTATAACAAAATGTCAGACTAGTGACTTAAAAATAATAATAAAAAACTGTTCCAATTTTGGAAAATTCTTCATTCCTCAACAAACATTTCTGTTTGTTTTCAATGTTTAGGATTCACTCATGAATAGAACGTTTGAAGAGAAGCATTTATTTGACAGAAAACAGAAATCTTTTGCAACATTATGAATGTCTTTTCTGTCACTTTTGATCAATTGAACGCATCCTCGATAAATAAATATACTATTTAATTTCAATCTAATTTATTTTAAATAGACTTGACCTGCAATCGGTGATTGCCAGGGCGACGCTGATGACCTATGGGGTTTCCCGCCACACCTCCTCCCCCGTAAGGGACGTCCTGGTCCTGGTGGATCTGCAAAGAGGGGAAATAGGGGGTGGGTGGGGAGTGACCCCTGACAGACCTGTGTAGGCTGCCCAGAGCCGAGAGAGTCCATCTGCATTGTTATTGGACTTTCCGGACTGGTGGCGCACATTAAAGTGGCAGTCCTGGAGCGCCAGGAACCACCAAGTGACCCAGGCGTTAGTGTCCTTTGCCCAGGCCATCCACTGCAAAGGAGCATGGTCAGTAAACAGAGTGAACTTACGGCCTAAGAGGTAATACCTGAGCTCCAGGACAGCCCGCTTGATGGCAAGGGCTTCATTTTCAAACGCGGTATAATTTCTCTTGGCCTGGGTCAGCTTCCGGCTGATGTAGATGACAGAATGCTCCTCTCCATCCTGGATCTGGGAGAGCACGGCCCTGAGTCCCGTGTCTGAAGCATCTGTCTGTAGAAGGAAGGGGCAGTTAAAATATCCTGGAAGTGACCAACCAGGTGCTGCAGTTAAAGTCAGGGGCCCGAAGCACTGGCTCCGTGGTGAGGGCCCTTTTGATTGCCTGGAATGCCTCCTCCGTCTCGGTGGTCCACCTCACTTTCTCCGGTTGCCCCTTCCTTGTTAGGTCTGTCAGAGGGGCAGCTAAAGAGGAGAAGCTGGGGATATAAAATATCTGTAGTAACCCGCCACACTTGGGTCTTGGTGGAAGGTGGGGGGGCCTCCAGAACTGCCTTGACCTTCTTTTCCTGGGGCTTGACCACGCCGCATCCGACAGTGAAACGCAGGTCCTGGGCCTCTGACATGGCAATGTGAAATTTGCAGGGGTTGAGGGTGAGCCCGGCCCTCCGGAGATCCAACAGCACCCTCCGGAGCCTGTCCACGTGGTCCTCCCATGCCTCAGAGTGGATCACAATGTTGTCAATGTAGGCCGCCGCATAGGCCTGGACGATGTCGGAGAGCCATTGGAATGTGGCTGGAGCTCCGTGTAGGCCGAAGGGAAGGACCCGGTACTGCCAGTGGCCTGAGGGGGCCGAGAAGGCAGTCTTGGGCTTCGCATCTTCGGACAGAGGAACTTGCCAATACCCTTTCGCTCGAGGAGCTCATCCACTCAGGGGACTGGGGTAGCTGTTAAACTGGGACACTTCGTTCAGCCGGCGATAGTCATTGCAAAACCAGAGGATGCCCTCAGGTTTTGGGACCAAGACAATAGGACTGCACCATGGGCTCTGGGTGGGCTCGATTATCCCCAAATGAAGCATCTTCTGGATTTCCTCCTCTATAGCATGCCGGCGGGCCTCTGGGACTTGATAGGGCATCTGGTTAAACCTCTCGACGAGGCCGTTGGTCTGGGGTGGTACACAGAGGTCTTGAGCTGTTTCACTTTCAGCAGCCAGTAGAGGTATGCCATTAGCCCGGACATGAAGGGGGTCCCCTGGTAGATCAGTACCTCGGAGGGGAGGCCCAGGACCAGTTCTTGGGCTATCGCCTTCGGGATACCGGGTGGCGTAATCGACGATGACCAGGATGTGTTCAAGGCCCCCGGCCGGACTTTGGCAGCGGGCCCACAAGGTCCATCCTGATCCGCTCGAAGGGTACCCCGATGATAGGTAGCGGTATGAGTGGGCTGTGGGGAGGTTTCCGTGGTGAGGTCCGCTGGCAGGTCAGACAGGCCTGGCAGAAGTGCTTCACTTCCAGATGCACACACACACTATAAGTCCTTACACAATCTAACATGTGTTTAAAATTTAACTGGAAATTAGGTGCTGGGCATCCGGCCAGAGGAGAACTTGACCCAACTAAGCCTGATTCTCACAAGGTTTTTTTTCCCCATTCTCTTATGGATGGGGTTTTGGTTCCTTGCCGCTGTCGCCTCTGGCTTACTTAGTTGGGGACACCTGATTTCTAGTGATTATCGTCGTCTTGACTACAGAGACCGTCTCTGCATTTGATAAATAAAGTTTAATTCTCGTCATTATACATTACCATCACTCTGTTCTTCTATTTAATAATGTTCAGTGCTTTGCTACAATCTGTATTGTTAAAAGCGCTATATAAATAAAAGTGACTTGACTTGACTTCACCTCTGCGTCCATCCTGGGCCAATGGAATCGTTCTCGGATGTGCTGTATCGTATTCTGTGCTCCTAGGTGACCTGCCAGAGGGTGAGAATGAGCCAGTTCAAGATTAGTTTCTGTTTTGGATTCTGATTTTGGGACAACCAAAAGACGTTTTACCTCCCCCCTTCGCTGGGCGACACAGTACAGCAAACCATCCTTAACGATGAAGTTCGAGAGAGGGTGAGGGCCGAGGTGGACTTCCTGATCCTCCAGGATCCGCACTTGGTTCCAGCAATGCTTGAGATGATCATCCTCTTGTTGGGCCACCCTGAAGGCATCCCCTCCCATGATTCGCTGAAAGACATCATAAAACAGGTTAGTATCACGAGAGGGGGACTCACCATTTCTCCCACTGTCCGTGGTAAGAAGGGCCAACTGGCCTGGTTGCTGTTTCTCATACCTTGTCTCTTTTTCAACCCACAGAGCTTACGCCGTGATCTCTTGGCCTGCCACTCCAAACTACAAAGGAAGCACTGCCTCACGGATCACCACTCATGGGAAGGAGAAAGGAGAGCACACCACACTCACCTGTGATCTCACCCCACCACCAATGTCAGTAAAACCGGCAAGGGACGAAGAAAAACGTTTTTTTTGCCATTGTTTGTTGCATGCTCACTTCTCCGCTGCTCACTTCCATTCTCTGTGTTCCCCAGGTGTGGATCGAGGATCAAAGTCCAAGGATCGAAGTCCAAGGCCGAAATTACTCTGACGTGCTGGATTCAGAGGACAATCACTCTGGTTCAGCCTGATGTGATAGGACACCGGCCCGCCCCACAAGGCCAGCTCCCGGTTACCTGTGTACACCAGACAGGTACCTACCTTTCTGGTCTCCTTAAGAAAAGGTGAAAAAACCTGGAAGCTGGAAGTAGGAACGCTGAAACATTTACTGGTGCCTGTCTTGCTTGGCCGCGACTGGCCAGGATTTGAAGAGGCCCTCGCCTTAACCATACAGCCGGCCTGACCTCGTCGTAATCCCAGCCGGCCGTTGCGGGGTGCCCAACACCGGCCAGCCTTCCACACTACGGACAGCGGGAGAGGTGGTGAGTTCCCCTCTCAAAATACTAACCTGTTTCATGATGTTTTCCAGCAGGTCATGGTAGGGGGCTTCTTCGGGGTGGATGCTGAGGTGAAACACTTTTGCCAAGCCTGCCCGACCTGCCAGCAAACTTCTCCACGGAAACCTCCCCCCAGCCTACTCATTCCTCTGCTCATCATTGGGGTACCCTTCGAGCGGATCGGGATGGACCTCGTGGGGCCGCTGCCTAAATCCGTCCGGGGACATGAGCACATCCTGGAAATCGTCAATTGCACCACCCCGTATCCTGAAGCCGTCACCTTAAGGAAGGCCACCTCCAAGGCCATAGCCCAAGAACTGTTCCTGTTGGCTAGCCGGGTCGGCCTACACACCGAGATATTGACAGACCAGTGAACCCCATTCATGTCCCGGCCAATGGCTGACCTCTGCCAGCTGCTGAAGGTAAAACATCTAAAGACCTCTGTTTATCATCCCCAGACTGACGGCCTCTTCGAGAGATTCAACCAAACGCTGAAACAAATGCTGCGACGGGTGGCGTCTGAAGATAAATAGGATTGAGACCGGCTCTTACCGTACGTCTTCTTCGGCATCCGGGAAGTTCCCTAGGCCTCCACTGGCTTCAAGCCCGTTGAGCTCCTCTTCGGACGCCAACCCAGAGGTCTTCTTGCCCGAGATGCCTGGGAGCAGTAGCCGGCAGCCCATCGAACAGTGGTCGGGCTGCCCAACCACGGGAGTTCCAACCGAGACAGAATGATGGTCCTGGTCCCCAGCTCCGCGTGCAAGTTTATGGTGCAGTGGCCCTTCACAGTCTTGGAATGCGTGGGTGATGTAAACTACCGAGTTCGCCAGCCTCGGAGGAGACAAGAGACACAGATCTACCACATAAACTTACTCAAGAAATGGATCAGGGATTGGAACCAGCTCACCGCTCTGGCCATCCACGAGCCTGTGGTTGTCGACACTAAGCCCCATCTGTTGGCCGCCCAGAAGACGGAGCTCCAGCACCTGGTCGGTCATTTCCAGGATGTGTTATCGGAAGTCCCCGGCCACACCTCAGTAGTCCACCATGACATCATCACCTCTCCGGGAATGATCGTCCGGCAGTGGCCCTATCGAGTCTCAGAAGCCCGTCGGCTAGCTATAGAGGAGGAAAAGTCCAAAAGATGCTGCAGCTGGGGGTAATAGAGCCCTCCTGGAGCCCGTGGTGCAGTCCCATCATCCTTGCCATGTCTGAGGCCCAGTACCTGGGTTTAACCATTGGACGTGGCCTGGTGAGTCCCCAAGAAAAGAAGGATAAAGCCATCCTTGAAGCACCATCACCAAAACCCAAGTACAGGCCTTTTTGGGGTTGGCGGGTTACTACAGGTGTTTTATCCCCAGCTTCTCCTCTTTAGCTGCCCCTCTGACAAACCTGACAAGGAAGGGGCAACCGGAGGAAGTACAGTGGACCACGGAGACGGAGGAGGCTTTCCAGGCCATTAAAAGAGCCCTTACCTCAGAGCCGGTGCTCCGAGTACCTGACTTTAACTGCTCCTTCCTTTTACAGACTGATGCTTCAGACACGGGACTCGGGGCCATGCTTTCCCAAGTCCAGGAGGGAGAGGAGCATCCAGTCATCTACCTCAGCTAGAAGCTGATCCAGGCCGAGAGGAAAGAAGCCCTAGCCATCAAGTGGGCTGTCCTGGAGCTCAGGTACTACCTCTTAGGCCGTAAGGGCTATGGAGACCATCGCCCGGGTCACTTGGTGGTTCCTGACGCTCCAGGACTTGTGCTTTGATGTCCAATCAAAGGGGGGGGTGTGATGGGAAACCCCGTAGGAAATCAGCGTCGCCCTGGCAATTCATCTACAACACCTGGACCTCGGTCACAGCCAACCACAGGATAAAAGAGGAGGAAACCACGAGTAGAGTAAGATCCATCTCCATACCAACACAGTGTCACTCCAACTCGTCACATTTCGATGCTTGGTCACGTCCTTTTTGCATCGTTTTTCGATCCTCAAGGTACCCCTTTTTAGGCACATTTCGACGTGAGGGGTTCTCCATTGTTTTCAGTTGTTTGGCTTAATGTAATGGTTTGCGTGCATATATAAATTTATTATATGATTTTTTTGTTTTATTGGAGCAACGAACCCCACTCCTACCTCAAACCTACCCACCTCTGAACAATATAAACACACACACAGGCAAATGCAGTCACTGTACAGGTATTTATTGCACAAACTGATCATAACAAAGCAGAATAAATACATTACAAACAAGTGTCACATTCCAAGTCTTCTGAAGCCATACAAAGTGTTTATGTGAAGAAAAGAGTAAAACACAAGGTTTTAATGAAAAAAAATGATCCCGCTCCATTCACGCGCTGTCATCTCATTCAGGAAGCATACTCACGTCTAGTAGCATGACGCAATCGATCACGCGATACACAAGAGCCAATAGTATTTCACAACCGCAAGACGCAATCGATCAAAAGACGTGCAAGAGCCAATGACAGCCAACGATGACGTAAGCACGTAAGGAAGCGCATTTTTTGAAAACGCTCACAGACAGGAAGAACACAGAAGACAGGGACAGCGACTGCGTCTATTCCTCTCACAAATCAATTGGTTTGCCTCAAAAGACTTGGAATATTAAAGTCTTTCAAATAAATGATGATGGTGGTTGTATCTGCCGGCTATATCTTGTGTTTTATTGACAGATGGTAGGTTTAGGAGCAGGCTTTGGGTTACGTGCTCTTAAATGTGTAAATAACCTAGTTTTAAATAGTTTTGACAGTTTACATAGAATAATCACACCCCTACATATATGCAATAATGCTAATGTTTTTACCCAATATATCTTTTAATTATGATGATAAAAAAAATATGTATATGTATATTGCCATTGACACTTAGGGTTTCCTATTTAAAACAACGGAGGACCCCTCACGTCCAAATGTACCTGAAAAGGGGTACCTTGAGGATCGAAAAACGACGCAAAAAGGACGTGACCAAGCATCGAAATGTGACGAGTTGTAGTGAGACTGTGTTGTCCATACAGCTGAATGCTGTTTCTCATACCTTGTATCTCTTTCAACCCACAGAGCTTACGCCGTGACTGCTTGGCCCTGCCACTCCAAACTACAAAGGAAGCACTGCCTCACGGATCACCACTCACAGATAGGAGAAAGGCGAACACCCCACACTCACCTGGGATCTCACCACACCACCAACGTCACCCAAGTCTTTTCACTCTTCACTTAGTAAATAAATCCACCCTTCAGGGATTGCAACAAGTGCCCTTGCCGCGTGGTCTTTCACTGTTTATCACACGATATTATATATATATATATATATATTTGTGGTGGGCCGTTATCGCCGTTAACGTGAGACTTTTATCGTGCAATAAAAAAATATCACCGTTAATCTATTCACAAAGTTGGGTCGGGAGCTGGGTCTATACTACGCAAGCTATGATGACTTTTACCTTGATATATTAGCGCGGATGTATACCTAGCCGAATTGCACTGTAGCCCTATTTGGACGGGCCTAGTGATTTTCATGTACCATTCCGGATGGGACTAACATCTCCATGCATATTACAGAGGTGAGAGGGTCGGTTTTGTACATCTGGGCGTCACAGAGATCACTTTTATATATTAAAATATATTTAACATGCGTGTGGTATGAGGATCTACGGCATATTGCGTTGGCTAAAACACAAAAACGCGTTGTGAAAAAGAATATTACAGACATCGCATTCGGACTCTAGAATTATCACAGAGGCTGTGAGAGAAAAACACAGACATGGCCGATTCGGATGGGATTAAAATCACCAAGTATGTCTGTGAAACAATACATTCTCTAATAGGGCTTTACTTTTAGTCATTATTTAGGTAACACACATATTCTGAATGCCTTGGCAGAATTCAAACTCAAATTCATTTTAATCTAGATTAATCTAGATTCATTTCAAAATTAGATCTAGATTTTTTTTTTTATTATCTATGCCCACCCCTAATATATAAAACCATTTTTGGAGAAAATACGGAACTCTTCATGTGAAAATGATTAATAAGCTATATGAAGTGGTATACAAGTATACATTTTTCTGCCCCCGTGTCTTGAAATTGTGATTAAATTAAAGGCTTGCCAGACTGAATCAGTGAAAGAAAACTCTAAATGCGCACGCCCACTAGTCTAGACTTCATGTAATGTATTCATGTGTTATGTAGAGGTGTTTTGAATGTTATTTGCAAAATACTTGATAATGTGAAATTGCACTTTGTTAAAACAACAACTATATGATACTATTTCAGACCATTTACTGTATATTGCACATCCCTATTGTGACGTTCTGAAACCAAAGCCATTTACTGTTGATTACTGGAAGACGGATTGACTCCTCTTGTTACTTAGCTAGTGATGAAATCTGACCCGTTTGTTCAGTATAGCCAACATTCCATGTATCTACATCAGTTGCCATAGTAATAAGTTCAGCATCAGCACGACGCCAAGAGACCTTCTCATACAGTCTGAGAGGAGCTGAGAAAAATAGCAGTTTCTGCTCATGTCTGATGTCTCATGTGTTTACATATCTTATGGGGACCTTACATAGGCTTAATAGTCATTTTATCGCCCAGTACCAACCCTACACCTAAACCTACCCCTCAAAGGGAACTTTCAGCTTTTTAGATTTTCAAAAAATTTAGTTCTGTATGATTTATAAGCTTGTTCCCTCACAGGGACCTAAAATGTCCTCACAGGATCAAAATTTACTGGTATTACTATCCTTGTGGGGGCAATTGGTCCCCATAACATGATAAATAACAGGCACACACACATGTACCATTTAAAAATTATTATTGTTTTATTATCTGCATATTTTATTACATTTTAACAATCAATAAAATTATTATTAAAATAAAAAAAATTTATTTTTCTTCATGCAAAGATGGAAAACTGGAAATTTTGCCTATGTTCATATAATATTAATTATTTTAAGAATTTGAAAATATATACAATATGGAGTAAATAAATAAATATTTATTATTCATTTAATTTTAGTATTTGCATATATATATATATATATATTCAATAAAATACTTCAAATAATTATCATGATTTAATTAATATAATATTAAAGTTTTTATTATTTTACATTTACATTTACATTTATTCATTTTGCAGACGCTTTTATCCAAAGCGACTTACAGGTGGGGAAAACAGCAGCAATTAGTCCTAAAGAGGCGAACAACAACTT
>JAUMHQ010000070.1:20985084-20996381 GCA_032361165.1 Enteromius paludinosus
TTGAAGTGGATTCCGAACCTCTCCGTGCCTTCCTTCTGCACACCCATGACAGAATGACAGACCTAAACAGTTTAAAGCGGATTTCGCCGGAGGAGATCCTCGAGTGCCTGATGTAGGGGCTGCCCTCCTTCCCCGCATTGCAGGTGTGCGGCCGGCCACCCGTGATGGCGATGCCCGGTTGGTGGATGAATCCTGTGCCGCAGAAGCGCTTCAACGAGCCGGCGCTGCCCAGGCGCTTTAACGAGCACGCACTGCCCGAACGCTTCTACGAGCCGGCATGCTTCACCGAACACCTCCACGAGCACAAGCACATCACTGAGCCCGCGCTGTCCGAGCGCGTCCACGAGCCGGCAGCGATATCAGTCCCGGTGGGGATACTAGTGGACTTTTCTGACGAGAATCTTATCGACTGGTATGGAGAGGTGAAACCCAGCCCTCTAGAATCTCCTTCTTCTCCGCTGTTTCCAGACAGTTCTGTGTTTTTAAAGTTCCCTCCTAGGCTCTCTCTCCCACCTCCTCTTACACCAGTTGATCTCCACAGTCAAGCTCCACTGGGGTGCAGCGATCCCCTGTCTCCGTCTTCAGCCGGTGACGCTTGGACTCCACCTCGGTCTTGTGACCCATCGGCTTCACTGGGCCTCATGGCGCCTTCGACCTCGTCGTGGCCCGTCGTCCCACCAGCTTTACCGGGCTCCCTCGTTCTTCTGGCTCAGCCTTGGTCAGGAGTCGTTCATCCGCCGCCTCTGGACTCCCCTCCTCCGGCTGCGCCTCGTCCCGCCATCCTGCCGGCTCTGTCAGGCTCCTCCTTTCCTCCTGCTTCACCATTGGACTCGGTCGCTCCGGCTCCGCAAAGGTCCTCCGAATCCCCGCCTCAGTCACCTCAGTCCACTGCTACGCCGCGGCCCTCCAGCCCATCTGTGTCACCCAAGCGCCCTGTCTGCTCGGCTCCACCCTGGGCTTTCTACACTCTGGGGTTGTCACCGTCTGTCGGCCCCCTGGAGTCATCGGTCTCTCCTCCTCCATGGCTCCCCCCGCTGTCAACTCCGCCCTGGGGCCTCAGCCTTACTGATCGCTGGGCCATCACCTGTCTCATCCTGCTCCTGATGTCGCACTGGCTCCTCCCACCTTCAGCGCCTCCATGGACTTTGAGACTCTTTTTTGTTTTTTGCTTTTCTTTCTTTCCCCTGCTCCACGCCCTCCTCCAGAGCCCCCGCTCTCCCTCCTCCTTGTTAGTGCATTTTTATCAGTTGCTAAGGTGTTCTAGGCTGTGTTTACGAAAAAGCATTGCAAACTTAATCGTAGACCAACTGAAACCAATTGAGCTGTGATGCTTAGGCTTTCGTTGCTTTTAAGAATCCCTGATTGATTTTAGTATGTTGCAATTTGGTTTCTAGGGTATTGCTTTGTGGTTGCTATGGTTCTAGAGTGTTGCTTTGTGGTTCCTATGGTGTTGCTATGGAGTTGCTAAGGTACACAGAATAATTTTACTGTTGCTCAAGTGTTCTTAAGTGTTTTAGTATGATGAAACATGGTTTCCTTGTAATTTTTGAGTAATGCTAGATAGATGCCACAATGCTGCAAAATGTGCAGTTGTTTAGGTGTACTGGTTTTAGGTAGAACTACAGTATGCTACAAATAGGGTGTAGCTTTGTGGTTGCTAGTGCGTTGCTATAGAGTTGTTAAAGAATTCAGAGAAGTTTTTACTTGGATGCCACAGTCTAAGATCGTTGCTAGGGCATTTCTGTTTGTTGCTAAGGTGTTTTAATTGATATTAGTATGTTGCAATTTGGTTGCTAGGGTGCTGTTGTGTGGTTGCTAAGGTATTTTGAATAGTTTTAACTGATCACACAATTGCTAGGACATAGCTATGCAGTTGCTAAAGTGTTCTGATTTTTAGCATATTTCTATGTGGTTGCTTAGAGCATTATGGGTGATTGCCAACTGAAAATGATTCCCCAACACTGTTCAGTTTATTTAAAAAAAATATATATATATATATTTATTTAACACCATTATGTTTGGCTCCCTATTTAAACAACTGCATTATATTAAACTGACTTGAAACAGTTTTGTTTTGTTTCAACTCAATATTTTCATTTTGAAAGAACCTAAATGATTTTACTTTTGTAATTAGGATGTGGATTTCCCCTTCACATCATGTTATTTTAGACATTTTTATTAAGATAAGGATACTTGTTAGTGTTTAACGCTCTTTTATGTTTGTATTTAAAAGAACTTCTGCTATGTTAGTGTTTTATGGGGGTTACCATTGTGGTAAAGTGTAGAAGGATGTCTTTCTATTAATTTATTTTCCGGTAAAATGTTTTAGTTTGAGTTCAACAAGCATAAAATGTATCAATTTCATAAAAGCTATATTTGATCAAATCGAGTTGCCTCAACTTAATTAAATTTTATCGCATTAATTTCTTTTTTTATGAGTTGGGGATACACATATTTATTGGCATTGAAATCCTGCTTAATTATGTTAAGTGTTTAATTATGTGTATCAAAAAAGCCACTCCCAATTCTATTCTTTAGATCACTATTCTCGGATGTAATATGTTTTTTCACCCATTTATCATTTACACGTAATTAACCAGAAACTCTTCTCAGAAATAAGATGAAAAACAACTAAAAGAAAAAGATTTTATTGAATCACAGTCTGTGATATCACAGTCATTTATGAGTCTGTGTTTAAACGTCTGGGTTGATCTTTTGTTTTGGTGTCTCACTTGAAAAGCAGCCAGTTCATCAAACAAAAGCCGCTCTCAGCAGGACTGAAACACAATACATTGTTTGGAGGAACAAATCAGATCAGCCTATTGATCCTGTGTTTTTTTATTGCCTCCGTAAATTCTGTTTTTCTTCAGTAATGGTTGTTTCATACAGGCCAATGAACACCTTTGGAAGTTAATTAAGTGAAAAGTGAAGGAGTTTGAGTCGTAAAGTCTTAAGGGGCCGGTGTTTAATCAAGTCTCAATGTGCAGGATGTATTTGTCACATTATGCGTTTTAATTTGTCACTCTTCTTGTATACAGTGCAGATTTATTACAAATTGTAGTCTGTTACTGATTCCAGATTACATGACAAAACTGTTAATATAATCCATTACATTACACATTTTAGGTTACGTAATCAGACTACTTTTAGATTGCTGTTTATCACATTGATTTAAATAGGATAATCATTTATCATAGTAATATAAAAATACAAAGAGGAAGTCTGATTATATTACCTAAAAAGTGTTACAAAATGAATTACATTATCTACAGTACAAGGTTTATGTTATTTGGAATTAGTAATGGATTATAATTTGAAAGTAATCATCACAGTTCTTTGTGTAATCAGTTACTGTTTATTCATCAGGTTCAATATATCATTCATTTACACTTTCATCGTATTATATTGCTTTAAAACCTTTAAGAGCAAGTCTGTACGTTGCTTACCAACACCAATGTGGTAAAAAATTGTTTATTTATTCTGTATATGTATAGGCCAAATTTTGGGTTAATTACACCGCAGCCACTGCGTCTTTTGCACTGCATGTCGAGTGTTTTATTACCGTCATGTGTCTATCAGCACAGATAAGAGTCAAGCAGGAGCTGTTGACACTTTTCATAAAGGCCAAATCACACAAAGGGCTGTCAGACACGGGGCTTCTGTAAGCAAACACACTCCACTGTCACAGTGTTTAATAAGGCTCTCTGTGTCAGGCAAACGCCACCCGTGGAGATCCATCCACACTTCACATCTGGAGGAGCAGAGAGCCTGTTAATGCTGTGAGTCGCCAAACACCAACTACTCGACATTCTACGCTCTAGCTGCGTATATTACTAGAAAATTGCTCACTGACTCCAAATTACAAGACAACAAATTGTAATTAGTGATGAAATTTTAGGTAATGTAATCAGACTACATTTTGATTACTCTTGACCTAACTTATTGATTTAAATAGGATAATCTTGTGCCATATTGATTGTACAAATTATGTACAAATTTGCTGTTAACATAATGAAGTGCATTAAATATTATATTATGTAAAGGTACTGAATTTTGAATTAACAACAAAAATAAAAATAAATATTGAATTGGTTTTCCTGCATGTCATGTAAAAAGGAACTAATGTCATAGAACTGTGAACGTGCAATTTACTTAATTATTAATTTATTAATAATTATAATAATTAACATAGTAGTACATGGTAAAATAACCTACGGAGTATTAATTCAAATAAAAATTACTGTGTTGATTAGTAATTGATGCAATGTTGAAAAAAATTTTCTAAGTCCATTGGTCAAAAGGTAACATTTTTTATTATACACTCTAAAAAACACTGGCTTATTTTTTCAACCCAAATGCTGAGTTGAGGCCGCTGGGTAAGGACCTTGGGTTGTTTTAACCCAATTTTGGGTTAAAAACTGGTTTTGATTCATAACCCAGCGTATGTTAAAGAGAGCACGCGTGTCACGTTAACATCGGATGATGCCACTGTGAAAAGTGGCCTTTTTTTCAGCTTCTCGAGATGGAAGCGAGTAAAATATATTTATGGTAAGTAAAGTAGAAAAATCTAAAGTCATCATTCATTGTTTGTGTCCGGGAGCATTTTGAGATTTCATGGAAGACAGGAATAGTCTGAAAAGAGCTTATATTGAAAAACACGCAGACAAGTTTTTTGCCTCAGAAATGAACGGCCTTAATTAACGGCAGATATACTTTTAATATAACAACAGTGAGTGTTTCTATCATATTTACATACGATTTTATACAGAGTTTAATACAGAGTTTGTATGGGTTTGGAACAACACAGGGGAGTAGAAAAGTTTTTGATATGTTTTCAAAAGTTTTGATGAACTAATCCTTTGAAAGAGCAGCCCAATTTGTGAGGTATGTGAATGTTATGTTTCCGTAAAGAAGTATCTTTCGGAAACTGTGTTCATTTTGGCAGGCATTTTTTATTTCATCCTTTTCTTGAGATGAAAGATCGCATTTTTGTCAAGTTCTAGTCAGTTTTGGTAGTCTCCGTCCACTGCGGCTGCCATACTAAGACTAGATATGCAAACGCTTCTCATCTGATTGCAAGCCAATGAAAGGGATGCATGTTTTGAAAGAGAACAGTTAACTTAGCATATACGGTAGGATGTATTTTAAATGGCTGGTGGTCCTCAAATATCATGTAAGTTCTGTCTCATCTTGTTAAAGAAGACATGGCATACTTTTTGTTATAGTTTTTATCATCAGATATAGTTTTATCTAATTAATGCCTCGTCTTTGTCACAGGAAAAAGGTTTGCTAAGGAATATCTTTCCTCATCTTTTAAAGCAATACATTCATTTAAACAATTTCACCTCACGGTAGTGCTGCCATTATAGTATTCTAGAGCACTGTGGTAGACAGACATTTAACAATCACACAAAGTGGTTGAAATTATAAAACAGACTATTTACCTATCCTTACCTTACAGACTCTGTCTGAAAATGGATAGATTTTAATTCAATGTTTTCTTTTCAACAGTGGTTTTAAAGGAGAACAATGTCCTGGATAATGTAAAAGATCTCCCATGCCTTTGCTGTGCAAAGAAATCATGAAAATTGGCAGTGATGCATGATCAGTATTCATGGACTATGAAACAAACTGTACAGTAAGTGTATCATTTGTAAAGACAGACTGTTAAACGCTTGTTCTGTGTTGTTTAGTAGAAATGGAGTTTACACTGTCATTCATGCACATGCTCATGTTCTTTCAAACATATGCTTCTGTTAAATGTTATAGTATCTGTGTTACAAACAACAAAGTTCTTGTTTATTTTTGTAAAAAAGTTCAGTTTGATCTTAAGTTCAAATGTTCAGTGCTTCATTTATAAACTGTAGCTGTTAATTCTATACTTTTCTGCATTTCTTTCTTCTAACGTTAATGTTACTTAGTATTTAACTTTTAAATATTTACCTTTTGATGGTCATTCTTTGTGTGTAAAAGTGATTTTAAAATAAACAGGTTTTGTAGGTTTAATGCCTAGCTCAATTTGGGTTCATGTAAGCCTAGCAATGTAGTCATTTCAAACCATAATACCAAAATAACCCAAACTGGGGTGTTTTTAACAGCTACCTGGCTGTGACAGACTTTCTGAATGTATAGAATTCCATAAAATAGTATTGCATACATTATGGAATTCCATCCTAAATTCTATCCTACCCAGCTCTGGGCATCACTAATGTGTGCCTCTGTTTTATGTGTGTGTTCTTTTCTCGAAAAGACCGTTTTGTAAAAATATTAGTTTTAAAAGTCATCCCAACAGAATACATTTTTTATATTATACACCATTTCAAGTCATAATGCACAGGACAATAAGATGAAAACTGACATGATATGGTGTTTATTTTTAGAAAGACATGACAAGAAAAGAAAGCAGATGGCCGATGGGAGTGCCACAGTTAGTCGGCACTTGCCCTCATGCGAATGCAAATAGTTCTTGTTTACCCAGTTTTGGCTGCCCTTATGCCTTTATCTATGTAAATGATTTTAAACTGCCTGACAGTGAAGGCGGTGGCTTGTGTGTTTTGTTGGATTTTTATTTGAGTTAGACATACATAGAGTGTTGACTTTAAGTATTTTACAAGTATTGGATTTGAATCCTAAATGCTGAGTTGAGATGTTTTGGCCCCACAGAGGCACCTCAGCAACTGCATAGTAATAAATAAGCAACCAGCTAAAACATTCTTTTAAAAGCCATAGCAATGCTTTGGCGCCTACATAGCAACACTCTGGCTACCACACAAAACACCCATAGTGACATCTACTGCATAGCAACACTCTGGCAACTATCCAAACCAACCACACTCTACATAGTAACACCCTGGCAAGCACCCAACACCATCCATAGAAACCAATAACAATATGTGAACCACCCAAAACATTCTAGCAACTGCATGGTAACCACCAAAACACTCTAGCAACTAGTAACACTCAGTCAGCTACCCAAAACACCCTAGCTACAAGTAACACTCTGTGAACCACCCAAAACATCTAGCAACTGCATAGCAACACTCTGGCAACCACCTAAAACACCTAACAACTGCATAACAACACACTGGCAACCTCCCAAAACACTCTAGTCACAAGTAACACTCTGTGAACCACCCAAAACATATAGCAACTGCATAGCAACACTCTGGCAACCACCTAAAACACCTAACAACTGCATAGCAACACTCTGGCAACCTCCCAAAACACTCTAGCCACTTTTAACACTCTGGGTACCACCCAAAACATCTGCATAACAACACACTGGCAACCTCCCAAAACACTCTAGTCACAAGTAACACTCTGTGAACCACCCAAAACATATAGCAACTGCATAGCAACACTCTGGCAACCACCTAAAACACCTAACAACTGCATAGCAACACTCTGGCAACCTCCCAAAACACTCTAGCCACTTTTAACACTCTGGGTACCACCCAAAACATCTGCATAACAACACCCTGGCTACCTTCCAAAACACTCTATTCACAAGTAACACTTTGTGAACCACCCAAAACATCTAGCAACTGCATAGCAACACTCTGGCAACCTCCCAAAACACTCTAGCCACGTTTAACACTCTGGGTACCACCCAAAACATCTGCATAACAACACCCTGGCAACCTTCCAAAACACTCTAGTCACAAGTAACACTCTGTGAACCACCCAAAACATCTGCATAACAACACCCTGGCTACCTTCCAAAACACTCTATTCACAAGTAACACTCTGTGAACCACCCAAAACATCTAGCAACTGCATAGCAACACTCTGGCAACCTCCCAAAACACTCTGGCCACTTTTAACACTCTGGGTACCACCCAAAACATCTGCATAACAACACCCTGGCAACCTCCCAAAACACTCTAGTCACAAGTAACACTCTGTGAACCACCCAAAACATATAGCGACTGCATAGCAACACTCTGGCAACCACCTAAAACACCTAACAACTGCATAACAACACTCTGGCAACCTCCCAAAACACTCTAGCCACTTTTAACACTCTGGGTACCACCCAAAACATCTACATAACAACACCCTGGCAACCTTCCAAAACACTCTGTTCACAAGTAACACTCTGTGAACCACCCAAAACATCTAGCAACTGCATAGCAACACTCTGGCAACCTCCCAAAACACTCTGGCCACTTTTAACACTCTGGGTACCACCCAAAACATCTGCATAACAACACCCTGGCAACCTCCCAAAACACTCTAGTCACAAGTAACACTCTGTGAACCACCCAAAACATATAGCGACTGCATAGCAACACTCTGGCAACCACCTAAAACACCTAACAACTGCATAACAACACTCTGGCAACCTTCCAAAACACTCTAGCCACTTTTAACACTCTGGGTACCACCCAAAACATCTGCATAATACAGAACCTGGCTACCTTCCAAAACACTCTATTCACAAGTAACACTCTGTGAACCACTCAAAACATCTAGCAACTGCATAGCAACACTCTGGCAACCTCCTAAAACACCTAACAACTGCATAACAACACTCTGGCAACCTTCCAAAACACTCTAGCCACTTTTAACACTCTGTGAACCACCCAAAACATCTAGGAACTGCATAGCAACACTCTGGCAACCTCCCAAAACACTCTAGCCACGTTTAACACTCTGTGAACCACTCAAAACATCTAGCAACTGCATAGCAACACTCTGGCAACCTCCTAAAACACTCTAGTCACAAGTAACACTCTGTGAACCAACCAAAACATCTAGCGACTGCATAGCAACACTCTGGCAACCTCCCAAAACACTCTAGCCACTTTTAGCACTCTGGTTACCGCCCAAAACATCTGCACAACAACACACTCTGGGAACTTCTTGAAACCTTCTAGCAACTTCATAGCAACACTCTGGCAACCAGATGCCCTTAAAACTACACAAAACACTCTAATACCGTGCAGCGACTTATGCACAGGCAAGCATAACTCAGTCTATCCTTTTGTAATACATTATGTTTTGATCAGAGAGAGATGAAGGTGATTTTATTCTGAAAGAGGAAAAGCATAAATGTTGATTTCTTCTGGATGGCGTGTAGGGCAAGAAAGTTTGCATGTGAGATGATAAAATTACAGAAAGGCGTCTCGCTATAATGCGATATTGAAGACTGCAGAGATGGGTTTGCAGACTAGAGTACATTAAAGAGCTGCTTTAATTCAATAACCCTCCACTGCCAGATACGGTGTCACAGCTTGTTTTGATTAAGTACAGCAACAAGCGTGTTCCGTGTGTGCGTGAGAGCAAGAACGTCTATCATAGAAACCGAGATGGAAGTATCTTGTGAACAAACTACGTTGTCATTAATGGAGTGTTTTACTTGCTTAAAGCTGACTGGAATAGAGTGGAGTGCCAGTGTATTGGAGCAGACATGCAGTGTGTGTGTGTGTGAAGTGAGGCGTTTGCGCTTACTTTCAAATGGTCTGATTCATTTTCTGCATGAAAGGCTCTCAGTGAGCTGACTACAGCAGGCGCTGGCCTGCTCAGATTTATGGGCTATAAAAGCAGCAGGGTATCTGACCACTACACCAGAACACACACACACACACACACACACACACACGGTGCACAGACACACCACCCACTCACAGGCTGCATGGACACACCCTTGTTCACCGCACATCCAATGATTGACCCTGGCTCGCTTCATGGTGCATCTATTCTTCTGTCTTTTCCTTTCACTTTCAGTTCTGAGATTAAAGATTTTGGTTTTCCGCATACACCGTTATATACAGAATACTGCTGGAAAGTGTAAATCTGGTCAGCTATTTAGATGGATTACAATGGTAAAATGAGATTTGAACACAAGAAATAATCATGAAAACAGAATAATAAAAAAAATGTAATATTAATAAGATATAAAAATATATGACTATTATTATGTTGCTATTAAATTACAATTATATATATATATATATATATATATATATATATATGTATGTGTGTGTGAGGGTTTGTGTTATTCCATATATATATATATATATATATTTATGTGGAATAACATGTGGAATACACAGTTAGGATACAACTTGCAATGAAATGTAAACTTGGTCAGCCACTTAAATATAAATATTATGTGGTAATATAAGATTAATGTAAAAATAATAATGAAAAAATATATAATAAACAAATTATTAGTAATTAAATAATTTGTAAAATGTACAGAGAACATTTCCTTTATTTATCTATTTTTGATTTACTTTAATTTTATTGATTTTTTTTATTTTATGTCTAATCCTTTTTTTATTTGGAATAACATGCACTTATGAAGTATGTACAATAAAACCATGTATGTGTATTTAACACCTCCTGAACAAAGATCCACATTTACTCTTATTCTCATAGAGAAATCCATTATATTTTATTTACACAATTGCTCAAAAGCTTTCTAGGAGAATCAGACCAAAACATTTCTTAACTCAGTTGTTCAGACCGGGTCCTCTTAACTCCTCAATCTGATTAGAGCGGACCAACGCAAAGTAAAAGTCTTTTTAAAGGCTGATCTTCCATCAGGTCCATTGGCGAGCTGATTGCTATATCTTGTCTCCCAGCCGCTGGTATACTGCAAGTTCATTATCTCTGGGCACTGTGGGAGAACGGGGATCTCAAAGTGCCTCTTAGCTCTATGAATAGCTCCGATCAGGAACATGATGCTACAGTAAACTGAAAGGACGTAATGTATGTGAATGGATGTCATGTACTCAACGTCCTCGCACACTCCATAAAATGTTAACAGTATTCCTTCTCATGGACTTGATTTTGCTCGGTAGGGTTCTAGGATCCAAATCCTTTTCTTTTAGTCCTCCTCACCCAAAAAAGAAAGCATTATTTACTCATCCTTATTATTAACTGTGGTTTTAGACCTTCAGAGTATGCAGTTATTTATCTGTCAATGCAAAAGGAGAAGATTTTTAGACATCAAATGTGTTTGTCCTCATGATTAAAATCTGACATGAAATGTCTAAAAAGATATCTTAAACTTATTTTATTTCTGTCTAATTTCCATTTTATTTATCTGTGCTATATTTTAGTATAGTGTACTAAAATATTTAAACAGATATAAAAATAATAAAAACTATTTTAAAAACTAAAATTTAAAACGAAATTATAAAAACAAACTAAATTTTAAAGTGCTATAATAACTAAAGTGCTATAAAAGTATCACATTGTAGTACAATTACACTGGTGTTAAGATTTTTAAAAATATCTAATGTTTGACAAAAAAAGATTTTTGTGTCCACTTAAAAAAGTAAAAG
>JAUMHQ010000070.1:20998631-21010366 GCA_032361165.1 Enteromius paludinosus
TAAGTATATATAAATACAAACACATGCATGTATATATTTTATGAAAATATGTTATGTTTATATATTAAATATATTTAAATATAAAATCAAATATAAGAAAATAAATGTATAAATGCATTCACATGTAAATATAATAGAAATAAATATTTATAGCCTATATATAATTACATAATCTGAGATAAAAATGTTGGATTAATTACTTAATAACCCAGTTTGAAACGTGAGTTCATTCTTAAGAGTAGAGTTAGATTTCAGAATTTCAAATGTGAAAAGCCCATACTGAACTATGAACTAGTACTAAGTTAGGAAAATATTTCAGCTACAGATTAAATGGGGGGAAAAGATCAGAAAGCAAACAGCTGTTGAGATTAATCAACGAATTTGAGGAGAATTCTTATTGAGGAGGTGGAAAATAAGGTGAAAACACATTAAATAGAGGGGAATGGCGCGCAGCAGTTGCCAGGGGATATCGAAGGGGAGGGGTTATGATTGGCTGAAGTGGGTCTGTTGCCTTGGCAACGGCAAAGGGGTTTGGTAGCGTTGCTGTGCGGCGTGATCTGTGCGCAGCGCGGATGGAGGAAACAGTTTGAGCAGCAGAACGTAACGACTACTGACGCGCATCAGCGGAAAACGGCTCGGCGTGCTTTAATGTGAGTAGCCAAATCCAGTTTGCCGCTTTCTGTGGTGTCGATGGACTTTATATTTGTGTGACCGGCGCAGAAAGTTAACATTCTACAGGCAAGTTGACACGAAACGCATGGGCGGATATCAGGCTGAGCTTGGGTTCCTGTATTGTTTCTCAAGTGCTCTTGTTTGTTGTTGTTCACATTTCGAATTTCACGGCATTCTAAGTCGGAAACATTTAAACGCGAGCGTTCCATTGCTCCTGCCATGTGCTCAAACCCTGCAAACAACTTCTTTTGTGATCGAGGACACTTGCTCAAGTGTTCTTCTACCGCGCTTCTGAGTGGAATACCGATATCTGAAATGAATTTGCGCGTCACTCTTTGTCTTTGTTAACATTGAAAGCGAATTCGCGCCGAACTCCGAGTGAACAAATCGATGTTTCAACGACCCGTTCGTCTGTGGTACGTTTCTATTGTCTGTTCACATCTGTATGTATGGGTAGTTTACAAATAACACGGATATTAACTTTTTTCCCCTCTACATGAATCCATGTTATGTCAAAAGTGACAATACAAATATGTTTTTTTTAAATGTACGGAATGGTTTTTATGGTGAACTACAAATATTTAGCCTATTTGAATTCATAAAGGAAAGTATATGTTTTGTGTAACTATCCTGTCGCCGTTTCGTTTAGGTTTTTAACTGGTTTAACCTTGATATTGCGTTTCACTTAAATAGTGCTGAGGTGTATGTAGTGTGTGTTTCTGTAAATACCATGTCTCTCAATTATTATAGGTCATAAAATGCACAGGTTAAAATTCTATTGAATGTCGCATGTGACCCTGATTATAGTATCAACTACCCATATTTCTGACTGAACTATTAGTTATTTATGTTTGTTACCATGTTTTGCCTTTCTAAAGTTGTTGTTGTTTTTTTTTTGTGTACAAAAATTGACAAAATTGTTTTGATTATTTGGATGATATTTGGCCATTTTGAGTCAGCAGTTGTGTCTAATCGATTACCAGTGATTCACCAAGAGTCAGTACCAAAATTTCAACATCAAGTTATATGTGCCACATTGCTTTCTAGACATATCTGTGCACATTTGGTTATTAAAAAGAATATATTTTTTTAATATCTACTGTTAATTTTATGTGTAAGATGTGTTACAAACAACATACTAAAAGTCACTGTCATGGGAAATCTGAGTCATAACACCTACACCGTCAGAAATCTGTTGACATGCATGCTTGCCATACCACCTGTGTCAGGGACATTCTTACAGGAAACATTTGAGTTAACTTTACGCAGTGAATGACTTAGTTCCTCCCAGTTCTTGCTAAAAACATCGCGCTATTGCAGCATTTTGAAAAGGCGTTTTGTCCGTTGCCTGCTGTGGGGTCCATATGAGCTCCATTCACTGGAAGCTTGACCTCATTGACATGATGCAATCTGTTCACAGGATAATCACTTTCAGAGCAAGTCTGCTCATTGATTGAATATCCTTAGCTATTATTCCCCAAGGCTAAAGTCAAAACAAAGTATCATGCCAATGTTCATGTCTCTAATTCATAGCTGTGTTGTCGTAAAGTGATTTTGAATCTCTTAAATGCTGAAGCTTAGGACTGTGGGAATTGCTTCTAATCTCATCAAGATGTTTTATGCAATGTGTAGACTTTAATGGTAATACTAGGAAGCGCAAAAGAGACCCGGAATGGAATGGAAGATTTGATGCAAATTTCTCTCAACAACATTTGGTAGATACCATTGGCCTTGTATGTTTATATATGATTGGTTGCCACATTACTATCATAACGAGTAGGCCCAAGTTAAGAGCTGGTTGAGGCCAATAGCTTGCTAATTGAGTTAAAGTCAGTCTGTTTTAGTTGTGCAGTTGAGAGGGTGGTGGGTTGGTCAGTTCTCCACGTTCAACAGATGTTATTTGCTGACAGCAAGACTCAAGATAAACAGCACACAAAGACCACAACAAGATAAAAGAACCAACTCAACCTGTTGTTTAACTGCCATTTAGACCACCTCTCAGCAGTTGGTGTATTTGCACTTTGTTTTTGGTGCACTTTTGTTGGTTAAACATCTCAGCTAGAAGTTTACGTAGTCTTGTACCATAGGAGAACTGGTTCTAAAGTTCTTTAGAGTTTGTTTACTCTCCAAAGGTCCATAAAACTCAAGTCAAAAACTGCATGAAAGTGTGATGCAGTATGCCTAGATATAGAAATCAATCCTTGGGATGATCTGTGGGATTCTTTAGTTTATGTCATGTCATGCCTCTGCCCCATTCAGCGCCTCTTACTCAAGTAAATCATGAATAAGCACTCCTTCACTGTTTTAATAGGCCACTCAAGGTAGTACTCCTTTCATTTGCCTGTACATCCCTGAAGCAAATCACTTTTTAAAAGCATTGGAAGCATTCGGGAAGGCTGGCAGAAAACGGAAGTGTTCACTGATGAGGATGTGGACCGACTGAATGGATAATTCCCCGGATGGGTGTTACAGACATTGTGGGATGTCCTGTCTCAGATGTGGAACTAAACACACAATTGAAACTCGGTTCTGTCATGTTGCAACACAGGCGAATTATGTCATGCATGCTGAGAACCTACTCTGAAAACAATGGAGGAAAAGTCAGATGATGACTGAAAACTAGAATACTTCAGGTGCATGTTTAGTCAGTGACATGGTAGCGCATGTGTGTGGCTCAACATCAGAAATTCCTGACGCAGGTTTATTGAGCTTAATTTAATTTTCTTAGTCTAAATTAGATGCTATTCACCTTGAGACCTGCGCATGCATGTGTCCTGAACAGTTTTTTAACTGAACTAGTTCTAATTTTTAAAGCCTAATAAAAAAAAAAAAGATGAACCCAGAAAAACGGTATTTATATTAGGGCTAGTGCGTTGAGTTTCGCGGGTGATTCAATGGCGCTGCTTCTCGGTGATCTACGGCTCTGTTCTCTGCTGGCGTTCTTTTTGAAAACAGGTGATGGAGATTTACCGCTAATCAAAGAACCGGCTTCACTGATGAGATGCGCATAATATATCGTTCAATATATATCGCCCAGCCATAATTTATAGTGGTTATTTAGAGTGTGTATTTTTCGTCTTCTTTTTTTTTAGTACTGTCAAACAATTAATCGATTCCAAAACTAAGGTTTTGTTAACATAACATGTGTGTGTACTGTGTATATTTGCTACATATATATATGTAATATATGTAATATAATATATATATATAGAGATAGATACACTCACAGCATATATTTAGAAAATATTTACATTTATAATGTTTCAAGTTAATACATTTTTAAACGTTAAATCAGTATCTATCATGAAAGACTAAACTAAACGAAACAAATCAATAAAGAAATGCCACTACTTTTTTATTGTATTCAAACATTAATCCATAGAGTTTTTATTTTGGCTGAAAACCAAGTGTTTTTTTTAACGCTTCTCTTTTGTTGACAACAGATTTAAAACTATTCTTATCACTAAAATCAGGAAGCTGTTTAGCGCAGTTATAAGTGACACAAACTCAGTCACTTGCACAAATGGAGTTTGTGTGGAGCAAAATTTCTGCAACAATTCCTAAGAATAAAACGTTACCTGTCAACTGTAACCGTTTCATATACTAGTTTTACTTCCATTTGGGGCTTGTTGAGTGTTAATTTTACACCTTGCTGCCATGTAATAGCCTTTGATGCTGATACAGTATGCCAATACATTCAAATACTACAGCTTACTGAAAAATATTAAATAAATCACCGTTAGATTCCTTGTAATTCCCATTAGCAGTCACACTGATACGTCTGGTCTGTGGAATCAGTTAGCAGCCCGTATTGATGCGCATGTCTGTTGATGCTATCTGGCCTTTGTTTGCAGGTGACTGTCTGTAACGACTGCAGCTGCACGTCACTCATCGGCTAGACGTTGTCTCCCTCCTCATCCTCCGCCTCCTTATTATTTATATTCTATGCACCCGACCAGGAGGAGGGACGAACCCCAAGATCTCTGAAGGCCGCAGTTGTCTTGGTTACATGCGCTCACTAATCCAGTAGAGGTGGATGCTCCAAATTTGGGTTGCAAAAATAGCACTTGTGCAGAAGTACTTTCTCCAACCTTCCTGGCAGTTTTTGACTTCATCATAATTACGATGTGTTTTTGGTCAGAATACAGTGGAACTAGAGGCAGTTAAATTTCTTTCTTTCTTTTTTCACTTCTCAAGAAAGACAGGAAGCGTTTTAACAGTAGTGCAACAAAATGAGCCGTGAAAGATGAGTGTCAATGCTTCATGCATTTGTACAGCTCTCAGTCACTGAAAAATTTGAATTGAAATTTATAACATGCAGATTAATTATTTAAATAAATTGCATATCAGTATTGGCTTAGAAAAGCCACCAAATGAAAATCATTTTATGATCACAATTGACTAAATTACTGAAATTGCTCCACAAAAAATACATGGAGTTTGGTTTACAATATTTTTCTAGTTTGGAAATCCTAATTATAATGTGATTTTAAACTGAATTAAATGGACTTATCAGGCAGTTCATATTTCCTTCTCTTTTTTTACTTCCTCATGAAGATAGCAACCTATGTTGTGTGTTTTATTTCCTTATCATTAAAAATAAAATTGAAGAAATTTAGTTGAGTTTAGTTAGAGGTCATTCACAGTGCAAGAGAAAAAAAAAAAATATTAATTGAATATTAATATAAAATATTAATATTTAATTGCATTCATTATTTTGCATGTTTTAAGTCACTAATCACACTAAATTAAAACCCCAATATTTAACCTTTTTTTTTTTTTTGAGTAAATAATGGGAAATATGGGAAATGTAGGCTGGTTTACACAAGCCTCGAAAATATGTAAAATAAAATATGTATTTTCAGGCAAAATAATGCAGAAAATATTGTAAATGACAAATTATTATGTTTAATAAATTCTTAAATGACAAACCCCTTTCTAACAGAAAATCCAGAGTTTTTCTGCTAATAATTATGACGTTGTGGCGGCGCACAGCTTGTCTTATAATATACAATAATTCTGACATGACTTGAAGGATGCCTAAATGCACTTGATGGATTAACTAGCGGGTTTTGGAGAGTTTAGGACGAGTCATCCGTGGCTCATTAAATTCCTAAGGGAATTTATCTTGGATGAGACGCTCTCGTAGTCCTGCATCCGTCAGCTGGTCTCAAATAGCGTTGTTTGCGGAGAATCTCACGTGGCGGGCCCTTGTCGTACGTTTCCCTCCCCCTTCGATCTCCGCGTCTGTCGTGGCTCGGTGCAGGGGATTTGATACATGCCGTCATTAGCGGCCGTTCTCCCATTGAAAGCGATGCTAATGTGACCGTTGGCCTGATTGCGAGGGAGAAAGTGAGAATCTGGACGCGCCTTGTGTCACTAGTAACAATGGGCCTTTGTGTAGGTCACTCCGTGCTGAATGCATGGCTTTTTTTAATTGAGATGGACAAGGCTAGATTACACACACCAGTGCAAAAACAAGAACTACCCAGCTGGCAGAAAACAGAGTTTATGATCTGTGCAACAGGGCAAGACTGGAGTACAAGACAATATTAGTGTTGGTGTTTGAGACTGGAGTTGTACTTAATAGTAAATTTAAATCATGTGATGATCAACCAATAATTTAACACTGAACGCTGATTTACGTCTGAAGTATAAACTGGTTTGAAATTAACTGATTCAGTCATATTTACCAAAGAGCTGACTCATAAAGATTTATTCATCTGAATCAAACTTTACTAGTCAATGCTGAATGCTTGCAAGACAAGCATTTGACAGATGTGTTTATGTTTGTGGTTGTTTTGCATTTGGTTTCTGTATTTATTTAAAATAATTCTTAATTCTTTGAATTCTTCTTTGCTGCATTTATTGGCAAAACATAAATTGTTGCATATTTAGTGATCGCTCATTTAAGCAAACACGTGCTGCCACCTGTTTTAGTGTCAGTTATCCTCAACAAGCCTAAATCAGCGAAGGAGCAAGCACAAAAGCACACTCAGCAAATAAATGTTTGATTAGCCATTATCATTGGCAAAAAAAAATCCAATATTGAAATACGTCTAGAAATTAGTAAACTCAAGTTCTGTTAATCGCGGTAAAAAAAATCCCAACCTCTTTTAAAGATACCAAGCTGCATCACTGAGGTAATTTTAAGGTCATCTGATTTAACTGAGTCAGTAAATGGAATGGTAAGCGTATAATTTAAGATTTTAAAGCATAGTTCTCACTTCTCTGTCAGAGCAGAATTTTTTCTGTGAAATGGTTCACAGATAGTCACTTCCTCTTTAGTTGCACTGAAGCTTGTCTTGACTGTCAGATTCCTGTTTCCAAAACAATAAAGACGGCTGGTAGCACACAAATGCAGGAAGTAACATGAATCATGTTCATTTTGAAAAACACCACACTTTAGTTAAAAGTCTTGATACTTAGTATTTGAATGCCTTTAATTTACTTGGTGAGACTCTTTGTTGACTCTGATTGCATTTAGGTTTACATGTATTTATTTAGCAGATGCTGTAATCGTAAGCGACTAACAATTGAGGAATACAACAAGAAATTCATCATAAAAAAACCCCCGAAAAACTGAATTGATTAAACTGAAACTCTTTGCTCAGTTGGGCTCAGTGGGTTTGCCATATGAGATCATATAGTATTTCCTCTTGATTCATCTCTGTACTTAACACACTGAGATTGAGAAACTTCTGTTAGAAGAAATGGCTCCTCTCTAGAGTGTCTTTGAACATTCAGGCTTCTTTCAGTTGTTTTAGTACTCTGAATCTGTGCTTTCATTAGGGTTTGTTTCAGTGGTGCAAACTGATTCATTTAGCTTTTTATGCATTTGACAGACACTTTTATTAGAAGCGGTTTATGTTGCATTCAGTGTTTTTTTTTATGATGTCATACATATTCCCTGTTGACATGAGGTGCATGTGCATGTTTAACTAAATGCTGAAAAGAATCATCAGAAATAAAAAAATAAAATAAAAAATTGTATTTTGCAAGTTGTCTGAGCAGTACAGACAAACTTATTTGCCTTTTTTATAAGAACAAAGCCTTTCAAGGTAACCAAGTATTAAATAAAGAAGCGCAGATATTTAGGCCAAAATGAGCAAAGATAAAGATCGTTGTCATTTTATCTTTGTTATTCGAATAGATACACATTACAAATAAACATAATATGAATAAAACAAACAGTGCTTTTATTTTTCAGGAAGAGTAGGTGTAATCAGCAGTATTGAAAGGTGAAACACTATATACTTCTACACTACATCCATCATTTACTCTCTCTCAGCTCGTTTTTATCTGAATGAGTTTCTTTTTTCTGTTGAACATTGTATTCAATTCAATGAGGACCAGCTACTGTTTGGTTACTCAAAATATCTAAAAAATTAATACAGGTTGGGGACAACATGTAAGAGAGTACATTTTACAATTATAATTGTAATTTTTTGAGTGAACTACCCCTTTAATGACAAGCGGCGGCATGTTTAGTTCTGTCCCTTTAAGAGCTGCACGCTTCTAAAATACTGCCTATTTTCTCTTGTTTTCTTTCACTTTAAACACAAGCAACTGTGTTTAACGCTGTGTGTTTGTGACAGTATTACCACAATCACATGTGATAAATATATTTTATTAGGCGCTATTTGACAGGCCTTTAGTGCACGCTTCAGGTGTACCTGCTGGAAAAGCGCATCTGGACAGCAAACAGATTAAATGTTTAATCAGCAAGACTTTAATGTGAATAATGTAATTTTGTGATTGTGAATAAATGCAGTGTCCAGTGAGTTAACACTGATGTGAATGTATTTCGTGTTGTACTGAGATGGAAATGATAAAATAGCACGATACTACGATATTCCTTAAAAAGCAGATCGTGGAGAAATGTTTATTGTCCGCAATCAAAAATCGACATATCGAACAAAGTAATAATAGTATTATTTCACATTTAGTTAGTTTTATGTCTTTAATCAAATAACGTCTGATAATACCATTATTATGTAAAATGAGTATAAAATAAAAATAGAATTAAAATTTTAAATACAAAGCTTTACTTTTTTTTTTTTTTTTCATTATTATCATTTTCAAACCTAATGTCATCAAGCATTTATCCTGCCGTTTAAATAGCCTTACTGAAAAATAAAGCATCACAGTTTTGCGTTTTGCTTTAAAACTGACAGCTCAGAGCTTTGATTTATGCTTGTGGTTTTAGTCCAAATAAAATAGTGATTGGTAATTTTTTTATTTTATTTTGCTTGTTATGCGCCCCACTTATTTGCACCACAGATTGTATAATATGTTTGAACAAATAAATAAAATATATCAATTGAAGGAGTGTGTTTCTGAAGTCAGAAAATAAACTATCATTATATTGCATTGCATTTTGACACTTTTCCCAGTAGATTTTGATGATAAAATGCAATGCACTGAATCTCGTTGGAATGAACAATTGTCCCAAAGTCAATGGGGTTTTGGTCAAATATGCCTACAATACAGTTTGTTTTATTCAATGGCTTAAAATACATGAGTAGTACCCCACACATGACTTTTTTATGCATCTTTAAAAAGTTATTCTATTGGAATAAGATGTTAGTACGCTCATAATGTCATTAAATTCCATAAGAAATCATAGTAACGGATTTTAAAAAAAAGCTTTTAAAGGGATGACCTTTCCATGATAAAAGAACATGTTGTTGGCTTATCCTGCACAATTGGTGGTTGATAAAAAAAGATTAGTCATTAATTTCCTTGTTTTTATCCCTATATCACTTAGACAGCCGGTTTGTCCAACACTTCTCACTCAAGTCGTGAAATCCTGGAAATCGTCGCCCTGATATCAGTGCCGATGCGTTGATGGTGTGGTGCTATATTAAGACTGTAACATCGTGGGGGAAGGGACCTTTTCTTTTCATGTCCATGTTAGAGATTTTACATAAGTAGGGACAATATATCACCTGACCTCAGATGACAGCTTTCACACATTTGTTTCACGGCAAAGTTAAATGAGTGTCAAACTATTTTCCGCGCTGTATTTTTAGTCTCACCTCAGCAGTGCTTTTCTCTCTCTGAACTTATTAGCCTACTTCTGTGAAAGACTTTTGCTTCCCAGAGGTTCGGTGAGGAAACGCTTGTCATAATACCTGGCGTATTAGACCATGTTCTTAATGAAACCACTTTGTGACCTGTTAGAAGAAATGGCTCATTTCCTAACTGACTTTGAACGGTGAGGTCATAGGCTTTCGTAGGGTACAGCTTTTACATTTGATGCATTCAGCATAGTTTTATTCAAAGTGAGTTCTATTGCATTCAATACATTACCTGGAAATTCTCTGTTGAACTTTTGCATTAGATCAGATAGCTAACCCAGTAATGCTGGCAAATTTGCTGAAAATGTACTTAACCTTGAGCCATACAAGATGTAGAGGAGTTTGTTTCTTCATCAGATTTGGAGAAATGTAGTATTCCATCAGTGTCTTAGCAGGGAATGGGTGCCATCAGAATCAGAGTCCACAATGCTGATAAAAACATCACAATAAATCACACCACATCAGTTAATATCCTGTGAAGCCAAATGATGTGTATTTTTAAGAAGCAATTAAACTTCAAAATGTTCTTTTTTTTTAATAGAGGAAGCGTTATAATGAATTATGGGCTCAATTATGGAACTCAAAACATTAACTGATGGATTGGAGTGATGTGGATTATTGTGATGTTTTTATCAGCTGAGGACTCTCATTCTGACGGCACCCATTTACTGCAGATCATCCATTGGTGAGCAAGTGACGTAATGCTGTATTTCTCCAAATCTGATGAAGAAACAAACTCATCTAAACCTACATCTCGTATGCCCTGAGGGTGAGTGAACTTTTTTTCACTGCAAAAATAGCTTCGATTTTTTTTTTAATATCTAGAAATTCTTAAATCAAGATGGATTTACCAGACAATGAAAAATTATAGTCTCGTTTTCAGGAAAATCAAGTGAAAAGTAAGTACTTTTATTTTTAAACAAGCAAAATAATCTTGTTTTCTGAGAACAGGACTAAAACTTTTACTTAAATCCTTCTTTGTAGTTTTTAGATATTTTGGCTGAAAACAAAGCATTTTTGGAGCGTTTCCGCTTCAGTTGAACTTTTACATACATTTTCATGTTCAACAACATGTTTGTTGCCAGCTAGCTCAGTACGATTCACATCACATCTCAGACAACCTGCTTCTTTGTGACCTTCGGAGTATTGAAAGTTGCGTAGTGTTTACACAGTGCCTGAAGACACACCTGTGTGTATTTGACATAGAGGTGCGACGGCTTTTCTTCTTCAGGTCAACTGACAGTAGTGAATGAGCTGAGAGGTTTGGGCGTGATCAAGACACGGTTTAACACGTTGAAACGCCTGGGCTGATAAAGGGTGCGGTGACATCCTCCAGGGCACAACCGCACTTTTAAAACAATGCTGTCTGCGTGTCCGTGTGTCTCCTTTGCTTCTCCCATTGCAAATGTTGATATTTGCTTTTTCTTTTCCCTTGCAGTTTATTTTAGAACTCAGATCCGAGACACAGCATTTATCTGGTAATGCTAGCCTCAGCATTTCAAGGACGTATTGATCTCTGTCCATTAGACTCTCCATCGTACTCTGCGAAACCTCACCCCATCTGATGCTGAGCCCTCTTATGATGGCTTTTTTAGGTCATCAGCTTCCCATTCGTGTTGGAGACCCACGTTTGTTTGATCGTGGGAAAAGCCCTCTGGATTTATGTGTCTTGACTGAAGCCCTTCAGGAGTAATAATAGGTCAGGAACGGTCTTGGGTGGCAGAAACACGCGGTTATCTACACCGTCTTACCTTTTTGAGTATTAAATTGTAAATGATCAATTATTAACAATTACATAAGGCAGGACATATGAGCTATTATGAGGGTTGAGAGGACCTTAAAGGCTGGACATTCATGAATTATGAAGCAGGCTATCAGTTTTCCTCTTGTGTAAAATCTGTTCCAATGCTCTGGGATTGTAGGAAAACTGGAAACTGGATAACTGAAAAAAAAAAAAATAAAAAAAATAAATAAATATAT
>JAUMHQ010000070.1:21026618-21040801 GCA_032361165.1 Enteromius paludinosus
TCTCACACAAACACACACACACACACACACACACTCTCTCTCTCTCTCTCTCTCTCTCTCTCTCTCTCACAAACACACACTCTCTCTCTCTCTCTCTCTCTCTCTCTCTCACAAACACACACACACACACACACCCCTATACAGTAAAAATCCCAGATCTCCACAGGAACTAGTTCACTCCAGTGGAATATTTAATGGATTAAAAGCACTCATTGTAACCCCATCTTATAAGTTCCACTATGATGTCAGTAGAGTCTGTTCTTCATTGTGCTGAAATTCATTTCCACAGGGAACGTGTGTTTGGCAGAAGTGTGAAGGACAGCTGTGTGTTTACGCCTTCCTCTACAATCAGGTCTAAACTACAGTTTCACACGCTCTAAAACAAAACTTCACTAACATGACACGGGAACATTCTTATGCAGTTACTAATGTGGTCACAAACCACATGCATACTCATTTTTTTTTATCCTTCATAAGGAAATGATCAAATCATGACGAGATAACAGAGGCATCTTCACAGATGGCAGTCATAAGTAGACTTACTGCAAGAAGATCTTTGAAGACCTTTGCGTCGCTGCATAGTCTGCTTAATAAATAAACAAATATTCAGCCGCTTCAGATGGATCTGATTCTGATCCAAAAACTAGCTCATCTCAGTGATGATGTCATAGTCCAGAGAAGGCCCTAGAGATGCTTTGACAAATGTGTTTTGTGCTTCTTCTCAACTACAAACTTTAACTTTAACTACAAACAGCACATTCGGATTTTACATTGCTGTACCAGTGAGCATCCAAAAATCTTAAAACAGGAATATTATTCTCACAAATATTAACCTGGAGTCTGTGAAAATGTTTACAGAATAAGTATAAATATATACAAATAATACAAGCGTTTTAAATTTATAAATAAGTAAATAAATAAATAATAAAATTAGGATAAATTACATTAATAAACATTACATTAAAAAAAAGCAAAAAAAAAACCTCAAATATGATTATATATTAAATTTCATAGTATACATTTTGTGCTCTTAGAGATGCCTTAAACTAATAATAAATTAGAATATTTTTTATTAAAATCAGTACCAGCATGGAAAAAAATGCAATAACTTAAAAGAAACTAAATATTTTCCAAATAATATTATATTAATATTCATTTTCATTTCACAGTATAAATCAGGCTCTACACAAATGCCTTTACAATAATCCAAAATAAATAAAACATTAGATTACAACAAAGAATAAATAAAGATTTAAACAAATAAATGAGTATGTTAACATAATAATTTAGTAGAAACTAAATTTTTTTGTAATTAATATGCTAAACATATTTATATGGAGGTGTAATTTGGGTCTTTACGTACACAGATGGTTTTATAATTTTAGGATGGAGGTCTCTGATGATCATATACTGATGAATAATTAAAATCTCCTGTGGTGACATACTCTGGTACATGTTTTTAGAGTACATCACTGTATATAAAATAATAATTAGCAGAATATCCCTAGGTATTAGTTGAAGTACTTCATCCTTCTAGAGTTTAATACTTAGTTTAAGTTAGTGTTGTAATAATGCGATGCCTATGCTGGCTCTCAGCTTTCCAGCATGAATAAATGATACCGCTGTGCTGTTTTTGCTGTTGTGTTTTTTTATGTTGTCTGATTTAGTTCCTGCAACACAACAGACTAACACATGAATAAACACACAAAGAGCAGAACGTGTTTATTCATCGTTAGAGAATCAAATGTATGGGGCATAAAGCTGCCGTCTCATGCGTATGTAAGGAACGAGCCTGTAAATCTCCCACAATATTGAAATATTCACTATTATTTCTCTTTTTTTTTTTTTTTTACATAAAATGTATATTCCAGACAAATGTGGCGGAGTGATGAAAAAGAGACAAAATGAAATATTTGTATGTAAATATATATATTCTATATATTATAATATAAAGTATAATAAAACTAATTATAATGATTTTTATTATACTTTTGAGGTGTATTTTTTAAAGATACGTAACACATTCATTGTATTATTTTAACATAGATTTTTTATTTTTATATATATATATGTGTGTGTGTGTGTGTGTGTGTTATATATATATATAAAAAAAAATAGAAACACCTATTTGTCATATATGGTAATACACTAAAAACAATGCTTATAATGCTTTCCATATATGTAATACATGTTATTATTTTTTTATTTATACATCATAATTATATAACTGATATATAAAAATGTAATGACAGTTTTATTATATATATTTGTATTTATGTAGCCTATATACAATAACAACAACACATGAATTTGTTTTATTATACATTTTTATACAGTCAGGTCCGTATATATTTAGACACTGACACAGTTTTCATGTTTGCTATGTGTGTCACCAGAAGAGAATCACGAATAAAACCATCAAGATGAAATTGTAGTGCAGACTTTAGGCTTCAATTCAAGGGGTGTGTGCACTTTACGCCCTTATTTATTGTATAACTAACTTGAACATGTCTTGGGTAGCAGATAAAACAATAAAAAGTGATCCTGTGTGTGTGTCCATAGACTTTTCGAGAATCGTATAATGGGCTATGATAATAATAGTCCTGAGTGAGTGTGACATCAACATTTCTATAGAATGTCTTCGTGGGAGGCTGTCAATCAAACTCACCTCGTCCTCGAGCAGCGGAGGAAGACGCTCAACTTCCCGGCGCTTTTTCTCCTCTTCCTCTTCCTCTTCCTCGTCCAGACAGACCGCGGAGCTCCGGAACGTTCCCATCGCGCCACGGATCGATTCCTCTGATCCTCTCTCTCTCGGTCTGCACGATCAGCGCGCGCGACGCGTCACGCACTCTTCTGCAGCGCGGTAACGGGGGAGTTTACTAACTGTGCTGTCATGGTAACGACAGGCGCGCGCAGAAACCTCCGCCTTCAGTCCTCCGCGCGCAGACGCGCTATGATTTATACTTGCTCGTCATCATGACCCGCATATGCGTCATAAACGCGTCCCCTTAAAATATGTGCCATAAACCGTCTCTGAAAGGTCTTTAAATCCACTGAAACAGCAAAAGAGCGCATGCCCGTGGTAAATCTTTACAAATCAGTCACGTGTACTGTTTCACATTAATATTGGGGCAAGTTGTCACATGTCTTATTTGTAATTTAACATTTTAACTTTTACATTTTTGTTTCATCACATTAATTTGGATGAATGAATGAATACATAGATATATTGTAAAGCAATTTTTATATTTTAAAAAATGATTATTTATTTTTTTTCTCGCAATTCGGAATATACAGTTTTTAGGTTACATCACAATTCTGCCATTTTTTCCCTCAGATTACTACATTTACATCCTGCAGTTAACACACACACACACACAAACGTCTTTGTGAGGAGATAAAGACACAATACATTTACAAGTGTTGTTATTATTTAAAGTAAAAATAAAACTATTACAAATCTGTCATTTCGTAATTTTACATTAAAAATATAATATGCAATTGACTACATTTTATTTATTTATTCTTTTAATTGTATGTAATTTACAAAACGCTGAAGTTAATATTAGATAAACGTATTAACGTTAAAACTGTATAAAACTATTTAGGACACAATGAAACATTTAATGCATTAAATCAGTCGCTAGATGGCAGAACATCACCTTAAAAACACCGAGAGGTGAATGCGGTGTGTTTCAGTGTTATTTTAGTATTAATGAGATATTTGTTTTTACTAATATTTTGTTCATTCTTATTATTGATATAATAAGTTTTATTGTTTGTTTGTTTTTTTTGTTTTTTCATTTTAATTTCAATCAAATTGTTTTGAATGTCTTTTTGTGCTTCATCAATAGGAAATATAAAGATATTACACCACCAGACCGTGTTCATTATTTGGTAGCCTGTTGAATTAAACCATTGGTTTTTGTAAGCAAACGTCATTTATGTCAATCAAAACTAAGATAAAGTATTCCAATTCAGAGGGAAAACCACGGATGATGAACAGAGACTTGACCTCTGGAGAACTCATCCAAAGACAGATTTACAACACGCTGAATATGAATCAGAGCCAGTAACATTTAAGAAAATAAATATTAAATGCTCTTCAACAAAGAGAACCCAAATCTCTAATCTCACTGACATCTCGAGGATGCTAACAAATACACTGAGAAAAACAAAACTAAAAGCACGACTGGAAAAACGACAGAAATTTAAGTGTTAAGAAACAATTAAATGTGACCCAGGAGCACAGAACCAGTGTGTTTTTAAGATTTATACATCATCTGAAAGATTAATAAATAACCTTTCCGCTAATGTAAGTTTTGTTAAATAAGACAGTATTTGGAAATCTGTCCAAATCAAGATCTTAGCAATGCATATTATTAATCAGAAATTAAGTTTTGATATATTTACATTAAATTCAGCAAATATCTTTACGTAACATGATCTTTACTTAATATCTTAATGTACTTTTGGCTATTGCTACAATTATACCCCTGCGACCTAAGACCTAAGTTTTGTGCTCCAGGGTCACAAATGTTACATTTTTAGATATAGTAAGATGTAAATAGTAGTTTGCTACTAAAAAATTTAAAGTGCAAAGAAATGGCATGTAACACAATTTTTTAGCACAACGTATAAAAAATACAGTAGTTTACAATGCTTATTCATGTGTTTATTAAATAAACGTTTATTAAAATTCAAATAAAGTGAAATCAAAGTTTATGAGGTGACTGTGTAATATTTGTGATAAAAGTATTTTTATTTCCAAAAACTATTATTTAATTGTAAGATTTGTAAATATAGACAAATAGGTAAATAAAAATACTTTGAATAAATTCAATTAATTAACATAAAAAAAAACTAAAAATGACATCATAAAACACTTAAATTTGAGAACAGCTAGACATAGAGGTCTATGTCACCCTGCTAATCAGGATCAATTACAGGAATGACACCTGTGCATCATCATCATCATCATCATGTGATGAAGGCAGTTGCTCACACTCACCTTCATGAGCTCTGGAGTCTCGGACACAGCCCAGGCTTTCGAGGTCTGTTTAATTAAATAAGAGTTAATTACACACTACACTGACTCAGATTCTCTCTCTCCGCATGAAAACTTAAGTGTTTGCACTGATCTGAGCTTGTGTTCAGACCCCTGAATATATCAGTCTTTCCGAGGGATTTCACACCCGTCAAACACATTTCTATATGATGGGAATCTGCTGCCAGAAACATGTCTGTTGGCTTTTACTCACTAATTTTCTGGAGTCATGCGTCTCTGGGGCGCGGCAGAAGTCACCAGCAGCACAGCTGTGTTTGTAGCAATAAACAACAACACATTGTGTGGGTCAACATTATCCATTTTTTTTCTCTATGGCAAAAATCATTAGGATATTAAGTAAAGATCATGTTCCATGAAGATGTTTTGTAAATTTCCTACCATAAATATATCAAAACGTAACGTGTAACAGTAACGTGCATAGAAAATGAATTCATTTGGACAACTTTAAAGGTGATTTTCTCAATGTATTGACTTTTTGCCCAAAGAAAAAAAATTAAATCCACAAACCTTTTTTGTGTTTCTATACAAAAATATCAACTACCAGTCACAAGTTTGGAATAAAGTAGTCTCTTCTGCTTATTTTACTCTGTATTATGGACATTATTCTGGACAGACACCATGTTTAATTTCAAGGTTATGAAAATGAAGCCTAAGGGACAGAAATGTCAAAAGCGATGATGAAATATTAGACATCTGTTGGAAATGCATTTAACCTTAAACGAGGTCAGCGACAAATGAAATATGGTCCTGAATAAGGTTTGAAATTTGAGTCTTTTAAAGCATTAATAACAAAAGGAGTGCAGACATTAACAGTTCAACAGAACTGAGTTATAATTGTAGTTTGTCTCTCATAACAGCATACAGCACCTTCTGATCGACTCTCCAGCAAATCTCACAGTGTATATCACTCCTGCGTGACACAGACGGACAGATGCATCAAAACAAGCATACTGTTCAAAAAAAACGTCTGAACTCAGATACTGAGCAATAAACAGAGACAGATCCCCCTCCACACCCACACATCATTCCTCATTTCAGTATCCTTCATCATTTATTGTCTCAGTCTGTGGTGCATGGAAACAGAAAATAAAAGAGCTGATGGGCGGCCTGAACCCAGCCCAAAGCAGGACGGCCAATCAGAGCGCAGCACTTCAGAGGAAACAGGAAGGTGTGAATTTAAACTCTTTTCTGTCAAACGGTGCATTAAACGCTGCTGAAGCTGTTGCTTTTCCTCGAGAGGAAGCTTCTCCGTTTGAGAATCTGAAAGGCAGATTTAAATGAAAATGGAGAAACATATCCAGGTCACCATTTTCACAGGAAACTCAATTCATAAAGTAGTACAATATTTTGCTTTGTGTCATTAGTGACAATTAGGCTGAAAAATAAGAACAATAAATAAAAATAACAAACACTAAATATTTTTTTCTGCCTTCATTGCCATGAAAATCAAGCACAAACACAAAGTACATACATAATTAAAAAATAAAGACTTAATTTTCTTTAATCAAAATATGTTTTTTTCTGTCTGATATTGGGTTGTGATAGAATTATTTTATGTATTGTCATGACAATAATAACAAATAAAAAAATATTTTTTTTAAATCTACAATACAATATTATATATTTTTTGTCTTTTGTTTACGCATTGTGTCATTATTGCTATGACAATTAAGAATAATAAATAATTAATGTGATAGAATTTTTTGTATATATATATATATATATATATATATATATATATATGACAAATAAAAGCACAAATAAAAATAATGAAACAATATATATAAAAATAATATTGAAAATAATTAATTTTAAGACTTTAAGACAGGCTTCATGTTATTTTGTTTTTTTGATCCGGGGTGAAATATGACCAGGATATGTTTTTGACAGATTTTCTAAGATTCTCTTTCCAAACCTAATTTTTTGACGAACACAGACACCAACTTCATGTCAGAAGAAGAAAAGCGTGATGATCAGTTGCTGTTTTCCTTCAGCTAGACTAGTCTGGTGAAGTGCTTTACTAGTCTTCTGCAGTTAGTGATGTTAAGCAGACCCGTGACAGCTGCTGTTCATCAATCCAGTCGTATTTCCTTCTAGAAGCACAGCGATGATGTTCTCGCACAAACGTCTCCTTGACGACAACAGCGATTCACCATAGAAACAGTAAAGAATCAGCACAGATCTGTAATAGAACAACTAGAGAGACGCTTTCGCTCCGTCACACAACCTAGTCAGCCGCTTCACCGCCTCCAACCACACACATATTTGGGCCAACTATGCATTTGACCTGCATACAAAAGTTCCACACATAATTGTGATGTTTTGCACTGTGGCATTATTGCTATAATATCTTTTTTTTTTTTTTGCTGTACCGTCTAATGACACTGATGAAACCTTGCCAAAAAATGTAGGCCAAAATTTAAGGTGTATGTTTTTAAAATGCATTTAAAATGACAATAATAATAATAATAATAATCACAAAAAAGGCTATATATTTTAAAGGCTATATATTTCCATAGGTACAGACATTTGGCCTGTATATATATATATATATATAGATATGCATATATTTCATAACTATTTACAACTATTTACTTTTTATTTAAATACGAATAAATCAATTTATAATAAAACAAATAAACCGTTTTTTTTTTTTTTTTTATTATTATAAACTGATTTAGTAACAAAATACTAAACAGTAGGACCAAGCAATACTCAATTAGTTAAAATGTATGAGATTGAAATAAAGTGAATTTTTAAAGTTGGTCATTGTCTATTTAAAGCACACTTAGTTTATTCGTTTCCTTTATATGTGACCAACAAATACGCATCACATCAAATTTCTAATGTTCAAACTGTATAATCCAAATGCATGGGAATTTTATATGCAATTCAAATATCTAAATCTTAAATTACTTTTTTTTTCCCACAAAATAGTGCTCATCTTGCATTGTTAGCAGCTATGCATTCTTCTCTCTTTCCAGTAATGCAGCATTATTTGTAGCCTGCTCTTGTGAACGCTGTCTGGATGAGCAGCTCACCAGGATTTGAGACGGAGCTTCTTTGTCTGTTTACATCACACATTTCAACGGCAGAACAGAGGTTAGACAGAAGCAGGCCTTTTTTGTGTATTACTAAGTTTTCGCTAGTTTTCGCTATTCACAGTATATATTAAGCATGAGGAGCTGATGGAGTATGGGTGGTTTAAAACTGCTGGTGAATTTTCATGTATTTGGAAGGTTTTTTTTTTACTGTAGAAATGACCAGGACGTTTGAGGGACTCTCAAATACGTCTATGAAAATAAATATATGGCAAAATCCTTTGAAATACTTCATAAACTGGGCTCGCATACACTCGAACACACAGAGTAACACACACACTATGGCAATGTCTGTTACCTGGAGTGATAAATGTACCTGTACCTGGTAAAGGTGTGAATGCAATGGCCTCATAAACACTGCAGAGACTTGGGACTGACAAGCAGTTCAGTTCATTATCGGCTGTAATCAAACATCATCAGAACCACATTAAACTCCTATAAGAGGAGTGACTCCGGATTGAAGTGCAGTGAGAACGCAGCCAGTCAACATGTGCTTCGACTCGAACCAGAGGCCTCATTCATTACACACACATCTGATCTCAAACTCATGGGTTTCTTTTTAACAAACTTCTTGTGCACAAACAAAATTTAAATAAACAGATAATTAGGCATAAATTATTATTTCTGCAAAAATGATAATGTTAATAAAAATAGATCATGAATGAGTAATTCTTGAATTATTCCAGATGTTAATATTATAGTATTAGTGCTGTCAAATGATTAATCACGATTAATTGCATAATAAATAAAAGTTTTTGTTGATATTATATATATGTATAAGTACAGTGTATATTGCAGGTATATATTAAAGAAACATATATTATATTTATATAATAAATATATTTATTTATAAAATAAAATATAAGAATATGAACACACACACACATACACACACACATATATATATATATATATATATATATATAAACATTTAAATATTTTCGAAAAATATATAAATATTTAAATGTCTATAAATGTATATGTTCATATTCTTATATTTTATATTATATATATATACATATATAAACATAATATATTATATATTCTTTAATATATACCTGAACGTCTTTGTACTTCTAAATTTATTTTGTATTTATACATAACAAATATACACGTATGTTATGTAAACAAAAACATTTATTTTGGATGCGTTTAATCATGATTAATTGTTTGAAATCACTTTATATATATGTATACATGAAGTAGAACGTTTGTTTAATAGCTTAATATTTTTACACTTTATTTTGATGGCTCCACAACAAACTTTGCAAGTATGTCAACTAAACCTACTAAACCTAACCTGAGGGTTAGTTGACATGTATTTGCAAATTAATGAGCATTAGTTGAAAAAAAAGAAAAATAGCATAAAATATAATTCCCAAAAACAAAACAAAAATTTTATTTTCTTGCCCATTAATGATGATGGCTGTACATCTTCCATATAAATATATATTTCATGGACTTCAATTTGTGTATTATAAATGAGGCCCCAGGTTTTTCGTTCACATTTGTACGATCCGCAGAAGCGCTGCAGTCATCCTGTATGATGAATGAAGCAGGAAAGCGCTTGTGATGGTACAAAAAAAAAAGTTCCTTTCTGAAATCCTAGTGTGGGAGTTCGGTGGAACTACACGGTAGTTTCGTTTCTCCAGGGTCCTGTGCGTATATTCCCCGTGCTGTCGGACGGAAACAGCGCGTTTCCCTTCAGGATGCCGTTCTGATTGGCCAGCGACTGTCTGCGGGTGTGCAGCTCTATATGGGCGTGATGCAAATCGTCCTCCGCGAGTTTCCCACAGAGATAACCCTCGCCCGCATCAAGGAGCTCTTCTTTTGCACAACACACGTGATGATGGTGGCAGAGCGTGAGCGCCTCGTGAGGGCAAACTTCGTGAGCCAAGTGGCAAATGTGTGCATGTGGGCTGTTAGCGCGCGAGCTGTGCGCGCTAGTGCAATCCGCGCCGGAGGGAATGCGGAACGCTAGTTCACGTGGGCGCCGCGTTTTAGTCCTGACGGGTTTGGAGCAGCGGTGTAATCGCACGCCGGGGCGGTAACCTTCATGGTCAGCGTGGAGAAGCACATGCGCGCTAGTTTCGTCTTCTAGGAGCTGTTGCGTATGTAGCGCGGCACAACACGGCGAAACCGGCGTTAAGCAGGTCACATGATTTTGCGCGGTGGCGCGACAGGCGCAGTGAACAGGTTTCCCGCTGTCTAGATGGCAGTGGGAGTGGGCGTCGCCATTTATATTGAGTTTGTGGGCGTGGCCTGGGGCGTGGCATGTGCTAGAGGGGCGTCGCCCAGGACAGCATGCGCACCAGCAGTGCCAGACATCATCGCGTTTTGCGCAATGGTGAATCAATATGAACAACCCGAGCGTGACGGAAAATGCCCCGTATAAGCAGCTGAAGATCATATCCAGAAAGTGGCCTTGCGAAACGGCAAGAGCGCCGAACGTCCAGGTGGCTGCGAATAAAAACAGAGTGAACGCCGCCGTCCGCAGCTGGGCTTTAAACGAGTGTTCGTTAGCCAGCATGGACGGGTTGATGAGACCCGGGCATCCGCCGTGACACTGGCCACTCGCCGGCTCCCCCTGGTGGACATCGGACAGTCGCTGCTGTTCCTCGCTCACAGCCTTCAGCTCGTATTTCCGCTCGGGGTGTTTGCGCAACTGGATGAAGGTGCACAGGAAGTAGACGCAGGTCACCAGGACGATGAAGGCCACAGGACCATAGAAGGCGCCCAGACTCGGCTCCCACGCCATCCAGCAGCTGCAAACACAGCAGATAAACATTACCAAACAGGTTTTATTTATTACGTTTTCATTTTTATATATTAACAAAGATCATTAAATATAAAGGACAGAAATCAGATCATAGCGTGGTCTGAAGGTCTACATGCATGCATCATTCCATTCATCTTAACAGTTTGGCCAAATTTAATATATAGTATGATACTTTGAGTGACAGAGTGTCAAACAAAGTTCAGCTGTTACTCACAAGGGCGTCTGCTCTCCGCTGCCGTAGTTCTCCATGTTGATGGCTGCTGTGATGCCGCAGATGATGAAGGGAACTCCTGCGCTCACTAAATAAAACCTGCAGACGCAAAACAAATGATCACACTCGCTCCTGCTTCATGATGCTGCTAAAAATACATCACGCACAGACGAAACAGTGATGAGAGAGTGTTTCTGAGGGGTTTATTTGACCTGTCACGACTGTTCGAGAGAAGCATTAAACACAAAGGAAAATCAGTTTCTACAGAAATCAGATCAGAGCCATGTGAAAACCCGAAGCCAAGACAAAATGAGAAAGAGGTGAGAAAACGTGTGTGATATCGCTCCAGGAACGCTAGATTTTGCTTTAGATGTCTGTGACATTAAACCAGATGTTTATAGTGTTTCGTAAATATAAATATTAGATGAAAAAAGCGTTGCCTCTCCTGGAGTTCAAGTTATAAAATACTGAAATTAAAACCCAAACTCTTGTCTTATTTAATTATTTTTATTTATTAAAAAATTTAACCTTATTAAAAATAATATATATATGTATTTATTTGTTTACGGAAACACTGCCTTTGATTATTTAAAACATTTTTTTACTGTATTTTACTACTTGCACTAAAATTGAACAAAATCAAATAGAAATAGACAATTTAGAAATATACTAAAATGAAGCTTGAAATAATAATTATAATAATAATTCATATAAAGTATTAAAATATGCTCTTACATGCATTTAAGTCAATTGATTTATTATCAAGTAATTTATTAAGTACATTTTATTTTACTACTTGCATTAAACATAACTATAGTTCTGTTAAAATTACAAACATGAATAGAAATATCCAAAAATATTCAAAAGGATTAAAAAAAGCGATGAAAACTCAGCTCGTACTCGTGTACTGAAAGCAAACGAGGACCCAGAATGCCTCTCTTCACGCTCAGCTTTACAATCACATCTTCATGAATCAGCTGAAGACACTGAGAAATGGAGGAAGACTATGACCTGGTGGAAGGTCACGCTGATGGGACGCAGAGCTGGTGTGATTCAGTGTGTGTGTGTGTGAAATTGATTTCCCTCCACTGGCTTCTGTGACAGATGACATTAGAGTCAATCACATGAGATCGGCACAGCGAGCGAAGATACACCAGCGTCAGCAAATTATCTGCTTTCAGGAACACACACACACAAGGTCCGAGGAGAGTGAACTACATGCATGCTCTCCAGAATAACATACAAGCAAATGAGTGTAATTTGAGGCGGTGTTATGACATCTCAGTAGGATCCCGGCGCGTCTGGTGCTTGAGGAGATTAAAACATCCGCACCGCTTCGTCCAAACACTGCATTATTCATCAAATTATCCAGCATTTGAAGAAAAAGCTGTCTGCGGTGTGATACAGAACACAGCTGTTTAGAAAAAGCAAGACAAATCTCGCACGGTCTCTTCTACTCACCCAGGCTGATCAAACACAGTAGATATTATGAAATGTTATTCCAATTTAAATCATCTGTTTTCTGTGTGAATAAATATATATTAAAGAGTAATTTATTTCTGTGATGTTCAGCATCATTCCTCCAGTCTTCAGTGTCACATGATCTTCAGAAATCAGAATAATACACTGATTTACTGCTCAACACACACTTCTGATTATCATCAGTGCTGAACACAGTTGAGCTGCTCAATATTTTTGCGGAAACTGGGATGCATTTTATCTTTCAGGGTTCTTATTTTTATTAATTTAATGATGTAGTTCTCCACATCATGCTTGACCACGCATATTCGCTGACAAACAATTAAATCACATCCAAAATAACTTTTTGCTCACATAATAGTCAATACGTATGTGTGAGTATATATACACACACACACAAAAATATTTTTAAGAAAAATATGTTTATATATGAAATACATTTTGGATGTGATTAATCATTTGACAGCTCAACTTTTGAAGTATTTTGAAGTATTTAAGAAGCATTTAAAAATTAAAAAGCATTGTATATGTTAAACAATGTATAATATACGCATTAAAAAAAATATATCCTATTCACCTGTAGTGTCTTGCATCTCAGACACAAACCTGATGTGGCTGTAAATGAAATGGTGTTTCATTAGCCTTTAAACGAGCAGCATCATTAACACTGGACTTAAAACCCAAATCCAATAAGAAACCAGTCTGCATCTGAGAGAGGAGCGTGAAATAGATGTGCTGATCCAACCAACAATCAAGAAATAAAACAAGCCGCAGGAGGCTGGAAGCGTCAGAGAGTCATTCTGAAGACAGATAAATGAGAACCGCAGCAGAAGTGCTCTGGAGAGAAACATTTCAATCAGAACCCGGTGAAAGAGACGAGAAACAACATTATCAGAAGAGCATACTACTCGTACTTAACACACTACTGTCTGCAGCATGCACTTCTACAAACACGGAAAACGCTTTAATCGTTTGAGTGAAGCTCTAATTAGTTTGGAGAAAAGAGGGTGAATCGGCTGAAGACTGGTTAAAGATCTGTCTCTCAGCGTCTGACAGACCACAGCGTTTCTGATCGAGGGCACAATGTCTGCGCTCGGCTTCTGTGTGACCTACTTTCAGCACAATCAGACCCAAACACTCCACTCACAGCTACTAAAAATCCCAGATTAAAAACCACGAGCCGAGTTAAACTCAGAACACACACAAAAACGGAGGAACATGTTAGTTCTGCCTTCACTACATAATAAAACACTGTTCTGTGTGTGTGTGCGGGTTTATGTGGTATATGAGGACTCAAATTTGCATTATAACATGAGTATGTTCATACATCAAACACACCTGAAGAAACGAATCAATGTCTTCAAGATCACTAGAAAGTTACAGGCAGGTGTGTTTGATTAGGGTTGGAGCTAAACTGTGCAGGACCGAAGTTGCCCAGCCCTGATTTATACAGGTCCTTTTCAAAAACGTAGCATATTGTGATAAAGTTCATTATTTTCTGTAATGTACTGATAAACATTAGACTTTCATATATTTTAGATTCAT
>JAUMHQ010000070.1:21053408-21071760 GCA_032361165.1 Enteromius paludinosus
ACATTTACTGGTATTCCTATCTTTGTGGGGACAATTGGTCCCCATAAGGTGATAAATACCAGGTGCACACACACACAGAGACACACACACACACACACACACACAGAGAGAGAGAGACACACACAGACATTGTATAATTACACACTAAACCCTCAAATATAGAAATGTGCATAAAAAGACTTCAAACATCCAGAATTTTCACTCATTTACAACCAAGATTATTTTGTAATCATGTAAAGTTATAGTTAAACGTGGAAATATCTTCACATGATGCAATAACGTCAATCCATGTCAAACCTAAATTATAACACAACATTCTATAACATGGAAAATAGTGAAAAAAGCCACAATATTTAACATCATGGATGTATATTGATTGAGTAATGTTTTGTAGAGGGGTATCATAATAGCAATTTTCTGCTGATATTTGGAGCAGACTTTATAGGAGGGCAAAAATAAGTTCAGAAAGATTGCAGCATCATTATATTATTTATACAGAGATTGGAAGACTATTAATAAAATCTGTTGACTTCAGCCATCTCTGTTGAATTATGTGCCAATGCTGACCGCTCGAAAATGAGAAAAAGCACTTTGTGCTTTTCTTCTCTCCCAGAGTTTGCATGCCTGGAACTCTAGCGGTATTAAAGATATTACACTTTTTTTGTTCTTCAGATGTTGCTCTTTAAATTCAGCAAGTATCTGCTGTATGCAACGTGACCTATCACAGAAAACTGATCAAATTCACCAGCTGCACTGAAATACACAGCTCTGTTACAGATTCATGAAGGATATTAAACCTCTGACTGCATGGCAGAACATGTAGATGACATGAATGATGCACATCCCAGGAGCCACAAATCACTGTAATAATATAACTTATATAAATAACTTTGTAAGTAGTAAAACATAATAAATGCATGAAGAACCGTTAAAAGAGGGAAGCTGAGCCTCAGATGAATCTACTGTAAATTAAACTGAATAAACAGTGGATTATGTCCTGAAATAAAACAGTGAAGACAGAAATCAGCTGATTATATCCCAGCAGTGCTGTAAAGAACATATTCTCTCCCAAATATTACTACGATCATTATTAAAACACAGAAATCCTCTCAACAGCAGCCTGACAATCCGATATAATCAGATCGATCGATCGCTCGCTGCCAAACGCCGCATGTAAACAACTAGAAAAATATGATCCGCTTTAAATCAGTCTGACTGAGAATACTGTAAATAACCACACAGATCATAATCAATAAATAATACGTGTTTACTTCTAGGGACTTCCAGATCAACGTTTCGTCAGTATCTATCAGAATAAATCAATATATACATATATACAATATATAAATAATACATTAATACAATAATACATTAAATAACACATTAATAAACAAACAGAAAAATAAATAATTATATAATTCATATAAATTAAATACTACATTAATGAATAAACACACACATATTCCCTGCTGGTGTATTATAAAGTCAAACACATCAGTAAAGCGCTGACTCAGGGTCTTTCTCTGACAGCGTCTCAAGATACTGTTCATTACAAGCAGGAGTTTAGATTCGTGTAACGACGTTAATACTCTTATTTAGGAAGGAAGCATTCAATCGATCAAAGGTGACAGTATCCAGACATGTTAGGATAGATTTCTATTTTAAATACAAGCTGTGCTTTGTTTTTCTTTTTTCCGTTCATCAGTGAATCCTGAAAAATGAAATATATCAGTTTCCACAAAATTATAGAGCCCTTTCAACATTGATAATAATCATAAATGTTCTCTAAGCAGCAAATCAGCATATTATAATGATTTCAGACATAACAGCAAACAACAGGCCTTCAACAGACATAATCTATAGATCTCTCCGTAAATATGAAGAGGTCAAACAGACAGAGTTCATCCACATTTCACAAAAGACTTATAGAGGTGACTTTTTCTGTTTTAAAGATGCTTTCTTTGGATTGTTTGATGATATAGGAACATGTAAGAATTTGTTTGTGTTGCTAGATTAATTTCACATACATAAACATGTTCTGGCACTAACCTATTTTTTCTTTACTTAAAATTAGTGCTGTGAGACAATAAAACTCTTTCAAAATAAAAGTGTGTGTTAACCGTGTATATTTATTATGCATATATAAATACAAACACTGCACGTATATATTTAAGAAAAACATGTAATATTTATATTTTAATTATATTCATACATACATGAATATTAATATATACATGTAAATATCTAAGGAATATAAGCTGTATGTGTTTGCTTTTATATAAACGTAATATTTACAGAGCATATTATATTTACAAAAACGGATTAATCATTTGCCAGCACTACTTAAATTGATCTAGACAAGTACAAGTATTCAGAATATAACCTATTTAGTTTTATCTAATGGCATTAAGCTACATGAAGTGATGGTGTAGAAAGAGCAGAAGGGAAAAGTGTGCTCATATGTGTGAACCACTTCTGCTCTTATACTGTAGGTGCCCTTGAAAGTGCACACTTATTTCTTTATCTTCTCAGCTAATATCAATGATGCTCGTCCAGTTCACACCAGAACAAACGACCAGCAGCCCTTTACATGAGCTTGACTACACTGGTGTCCTTCAGGAGCTGATGCCGCTGAGAAGCTCCTTCATCAGTCACCTTCATATTCCAGCCTTGACCTAAATCAGTCTGTGTCCACTGCGTTTCACGAGATTTATTCCACCGTAGGGTGTGTGTAGACCCTCTGCTTCACCAAAGCTTCTCTGAAGGTTCTTCAGATTATAAAAAGTAAAAAAAAAAAAAAAAGAGAGCGAGATGCAATGCTCCTTCTGTGTCATCACACCTTTATTTTTAAGAGTGCACATGTGTGTGTGTGTGTTTATTTCTTTATTTACCCCATATAAATATTTATCCTGCTTTATTTGTATTTTTATTTGATTAAAATGATATTTTTAGTTTGAAAGTAATCACCTCAAAAACTTCATAATAAGTAAAATAAATAAAATACAGAAAAATAATATTATGGTCAAGATGATTTGGTGTAAAATGTTATTTATTTTTTATATAAAATAATGTCACATGGCAAAAAAAATAAATAAATAAAATTAAAATAGGAATATTTTCTGTGAAGTGAAGTGTGACATGATTTCGTGTGATTTAATCAGTATATAAATAGATTTATAAACTGATTAAATAAATGCATTTGTATACTGTCAATTAAGTACTGAATACTAAACTTGGTATACTCAAATAAAATACATTAATGAAAAACAAACGTCTTCTCTGTGAGACTCACTTCTGAATCGGATGATTTGAGGGATTGATCGAAGTTGTAAAGTACATAACAATGCAAACCATTATCATAATAGTCCTAAAAATAGACATTGTACTCTAATTGTTTTATGTTTGTTAGTTTTTTAGCATAAAATCTAAAATTAACAACATATACCAAAGATTTAAAGAGATAATTAATACCGAAGATTATATACTGAATAAACAAATTGATAAAACAATTAAATTAATTAGATTGTAATATGATTTTGTGAGATTTAATAAAAAAAAAAAGGATTTATATACTTATTAAATAAAAGCATTCATATACTGCTTAAATACTGAACAAAAAATGTTTTTTTTAAAAGTGTGTTATTTTCGTGTGATTGTAACATGTCTTTCTGTGATTAAATAGGTATAAAATGCATTTAAATACTGATTAAATAAGTGCATTCTTATGCTTAAACATCGTAGCTTAAGCTGAATAAATAGTAAATGAAATCAGTGACATGTTTGTGAGGTTCACTCTCCATCTGATTCATGTGAACGTGATTTAAAGCGTGCTCTGTTTGTTTGCAGGTAATAAAAGCGTGTGAGATGGGATCTAAATGTCTCCAGGCCGAGCGCTGATTAACTTTAATCATTTACACCAGCTCCAGGCCATTAACCCCGACAGATCTGAGCGGCACGAGACCTCGATGATCACCTGCCCATGCTTTCATGTGCTTTTCAATCGACCCGCGCTCTCACAGGGCTTGAACGCCCCACCAAGATGCATCGTGGGTAACAAACACAGACATTATCAAGCTGTCTTCAGAAAGCCTGTGAAGAGCAGATTAAAGCTTCAGACCAACAGCAGTGTGGAGTTAAACAACTGCCTACTACTTCTGTCTCCATCAACATATCTGATTATGATCCATAACTGATGATCTGAAGATGCCTGAACAATAAATCAGCAATGCAATGATAATAAACTAACAACAAGCAAACAATCAACAGAAACCAGGAGCAGGTTATATATGAAAGAGAGATTTTTGATGAAATTATTTGCACGGCAGTGAGGCACATTCATACAAATTCTCATTATTGCAATGCATTTATATACGGATCAATAAACACTGGACACAAACAAAAAATTAAAATAGTTTATATACTCAAACACACTGCACTTTATATAAAGTAAAGAAATAAATGCATACTGCTTGAATCAACACTGAATAGTGCGGTTTGTATACAAACCAATACATGGAAAGCATTTATATACTATATTAAATAAAGACTACACTCTGTGACCATTAGGTTTTGAGTGTGCGTTTGTAAACGCTGCAAATCAAAAGCAAATGTAAAAATATTTGTATAAACAATAAAATTTGAATGTGGGTCAAAGACAAAAAAGGGTTTAACAATAAAATTAATAAGTGTAATACTACTTTAAACTGTTGGTGTTTTCTGTTTAAATTTATTGAAATTTTGTTTTTGTTTTTCTGAGCCAAAAATAAATATCACCCATTTTTCCCTGCTTTACTGAGTTCACCCACTGAAATATCACTATCAGTGTAACAATCTTATCACACATATTTACAACAAAAATCTATTAAAAGATGAATTACTTTCACCCCAGACACTAATTAGTTACATTGTTTACATTTGCCACTATCCAAGCTTACAATATGAATAATTTACTTCTTATTCTTTTATATATTTTAATATGTTCGAGTCAGAATAAGCCTGTTGTTTGAATTTTTACATAAATATTGTGTTGCTCTGAATGACAATCTAACTCTATTTCAACCAAAGTTTCACATTTTATTCTCCAAAATGTATTTGAAATCACAAAAGTAGACACTTCAGTTACATTTAATGAGCTTTCTTTAGAAATAAAATGATGCAGACATCTTGATGTCTTTAACCCCTGCATAAAATAAAAATATCAAATATAAAAATGTTAATAATAAAACCCACAAAGTCTATTTTTAACACGGTGAAGATTTTTCCCTTTTAACATTGTAGATTAGGTTTTCTCCTAATTTGAATTATTCTCAATGATGATGATTCTCATTACTGTTATATAATGCTGTTTTTCTCCTTTAAAACAGCATAAATTAAAGGCTCTGCCACAAACAGGCAGCGACCGCAGAATCAACAAACCAAGACGCTTCTTAACAGGTTTTCATGAGATTCGCCCTGAAACGACCCTGAAACAGAGAGTTTTAATTAGCTAAAATCCCTCAGAGATCCAGAGCCCAGACTGAACTCCAGCGCTTTCACAAACACACCAGTGCAGCTTCACAACAAAACTACCCACAATCCTTTTCATGCGAGGGAAACACAAAGGCCAGCAATCCATCACTTTTCCTGCTCTTTTACTGCCTTGCTCTCACGCTTCTCATGCTAATTTGAGTCATTAATGAAATGAAACTGTTCTGAAGTGTTTTTCTGCTCTGTTTCAGTCGCACAAGCTCCATGTCGGACTTTTGGCATAAAGACTGATGCATAATGTAGTTTATTCAGCGCCGAAGACTCATTTCAGTTCTATTGTGCAGAAAACACTCTGAATGAGCTCAGACATTAACACTGAATGACAAGAACCGATTCAGGAAAACCCCCAGCTTACATTCACACTATAATAATAATAATAATAATAATAATAATAATAATAATAATAAATTATAAAAATACAAATTTCACTATATTTTTATTATTAGCATTATTATTATTTTATATAAATATTATAATAATCATTTTATATAAATTTGAATAAGAATAAATAAAATAATAAAATATAAATCCATATAAATAACATATATTAATATAAATAAATACAATTGTTTTATAAAATATTATTTAAATTCTAAAATAAATCAAATGGTAAAATCAAATAACAGTCCTGTTATGATACTGTAACTATATTTTCTGTAGTGATAATAAAATAATAATATCACAAAATAATTGTGATAAACCATATTATTGCCATTATATCCATGTCATGCCACTGACTATATAATGGTTATTTAATAGCATAATAATGTGAGTACACCTCACAAATCACTTTTATTAAGCTATAATTTACAACTTCAATTGACAAGTATTTAATGTTTATACATGCAAGTTTAGCAGCATACACACTGCATCACATTCGTGTAATATAATATTTACTGCATGGCAGATCTCATCTCGTTGATCTTATTGTGTATATCGTTGACAAATGTTAACTAGAAGACATTGGGGTATTTTAAATACTGCACATTTCTGTTGAAAAATGCTACACAAATAAAACTCACTTGCACACTTATTCAGAAGCATGTCCAAATAAACTGAAAAAACACCTGCTAGCTTCTACGATATTAAGTGTGTAACATCCACCGACACTAGAAGACACACAGGACACTTAACACAGCGGGGTCAAAAGGTCAGCGGCTCTGAGATCAGAGTCAAATCTAGCGTTGCTCTGCACAGGCAGAACAGAGAGAAATGTTTATATCTCCAAACGTCATATCAGAGCTGATTGATTCAGTCACTTCAAATCATTCACTGAAATAACATGAAGTCCTGAGAGAACAGGCCTTTGATTTCATCCTCGACGGGTTCGGACTGTAATAATAAACAACTACAACAACTGTAAACAACTGTACATGAGTAAACAAACAAACATAAAGAGCATTCTTTAGGAAAAGTCAAACTATTGATGATGTACTCAGTGACCCTAAATGCACCAGAAACTGCATTATTTTTAGATATCTGAGTAAAACAAAAAAAATTTAAATTGAAAAATAAAATAAAATAAAATTCTTAGGAAGTCAAACTAATGACTTATTAAAAAGTGACCCGATATTGAAAAGTCATGCCCTATCAATTAATCAATAACAAACAAAAAACTGACATAAAATAAAACGAAATAAAAGAATAAAAACAATAAAAGACACTTTAGAATGTCAAACTGCTAATAACCCAAAAACACTGAGAAGACATGCCAGAGAGTATCGAAATAAAATGAAGCGAAGTGACATATGGCCAAGTATATGCTCACTCATACTTGAAATTTATTTTACCTACAGTAAGTGCGCACACACACACACACTTGCATGTGTGATTTACAGGGACCCTAACCCTAATGGCGCTTTTCCACTGCATATACCGTACGGTACCTCAGCCGAGGTTCCAAGCGAGCCGTACCGTTACCAAAAGGTGACGTGTAAACTCTGCTGGTCACTGACTGGCCGGAGAAGATCGTCATTACTGCGTCACTGAACTTGCGACACGAGACACAACAGACCCGCTAGATTTAAATCAGCACAGCCAGCGAAGGATCGGACGCAACGGTTTTGTTTGAAGACACACACCTTGTTGTATCAACCAAAAATGGCTGTTTCGTGGTCTATTGAGGAAGTACAGACGCTCCTCTTGTTGATACCGAGGAGCGGATCCAGCGAGAGCTTGATGGGGCGACGCATAATGAAAAATACTGTGTGTTTGTTTGTGGCGCGTTTACGAGGATGTCACGGCAGTAGAGGCGGCGCAACTATAACGACACGTAAATAAATCCCGCCCACTCTAAAGCGGTACTAAACTGCATTGGAAACGCAAACTGAGCCGAACTGAACCGTGCCGTAACAAGCCGTACCGAGCCGAGTCGTACCACGCAGTGGAAAAGCGGCCTAACCATCTTTGTGAGGACATACATTGACTAATCTGTAGCTCCTGACCCTAACCCTACCCATCAGAACTAAGTGCTTTACCTAAACCTACCCTTTACCCAATTATAACCTGACCCCTAAAACCAAGTCTTGACCCTCAAACAGGTCTTTAAAGGGCTCTCAGAAAGTGAGGACTGGTCACTCTGATGATCTAAAACTCAAACCGCCCTCACAAAGATAGCTGTACAAGTGCAAACACACACTCTCAGCAATCCTCATGGGGACACTCCATAGTACAGGAAACTACAGGCATTTTCAGATTTTCAAAAAACGTAATTCTGTGTGGTTCATTTACTTTTTATTTATTTATATATCTATGTCCTCACCATGACACAAGTCCCCATGAGTCTGTTTTCAGGTCTAAGTCCCGACCAGAATTCAAAAAAACAGGTCAACACACACTTTCTCTCTCTCCCTCACACACACACACACACACACACACACGACTGCCCCCTTTAGACAGTCAGACTACTGAAGTACTGAAAGTAAACCCCAGACAGTCTCTCTCAGTGTGAAAGGATCAGAGGAGATTCTTTAACAACCAAAGATCATCAAAAGAGCACAAGCAAGCTCTGAGAAGAACAGCCACTCAATCAAGTCTTTTCATTTGCTTCTGAAGTCCGTCTCTCATTGGTTAATCCATCTCTGAGGTCGATGTTTTCAGCTCTTAATGGAGCATGCAGTAAATACAGCAGTGACTCACCCCAGGAACACCAGAGCGGTCTTCACTTCAGACGGGTAGTTAGTCCTGGTCAATGTGACACAGTGAGATAAACCAGCTGGAGCCGAGGCACAGATAATGCTGCAGTAATGCAGCGCTGCACCAAAACACCAACTAACACACTTCACTGCTTCACCCTCACAGAGACCACCAGAACATCATCTCAGGCTTTAAAGGAATAGTTCAGCCAAAAATTGAAACGTGCTCAGCCTCGGGTCATCCAAGATTAGGATGAGATTGTGTCTTCATCAGTTCTGTAGAAATGTGTCTCAACAATGGATGTGAATGGGTGCCGTCAGAATGAGAGTCTGATAAAAACATCAGAATAATCCACAGCACTCCAGTCCATCAGTTAACATCTGGAGAAGACAAAATATCAAACTAATTCAGCATTAAGATGCTTTTAACTCAAACCTATATTCTAAACCGACAGGTCCGGTCCTTGATTCTGATTGGTTCGAAGCGGTTTTAAAATACCCTACAAGCCCCTTTATTTGTTTTGTTTTGTCTTGTGAAATCATCTTAATGCTGGATTAGTTTGATCTTCTGTCTTCTCCAGATGTGAACTGATGGACTGGAGTGCTGTGGATTAGTGTGAGGTCTCATTCTGACGGCACCCATTCACATCCATTACCGAGACACATTTCTCCAGATCTGATTAAGAAACACATTCATCCTAACACCGTATGGTCTGAGGATGAGCACGCTGGATATAAAAGCATTTTCCCACCAGAATCCCATCACGCTTTCTCTCTACACACCAAAGAAAAAAAACTAACTCGTCTCTGAAGATTAGATCTCTGAAAATGTCACGGTTTCCGGTCACGACTGATGTGCAAAAAGCTGTTTAACAAAAGTCCTGGTGATAAACGCAGTTTAGACTTCCTAAATCTGTGGGGAAGAAGCCGAGCAACCTTTGTGTGACTAAGCTTTCATAAAAGCAGGCCAAAAGAAAGGATCCCAGATATTTCAGGCAACATGCATAAAAAAAAGAAAATAGTTCATGACTCATCAAGCCACTAAAAACAACAATAAAGCACTGATATATTATAACAGGAGGTCACTTCTAACTACTCAGATCCTTATAATCATATCAATCAATCACTTGAATGAATAGTAACACAGCCTTTATGTGTAACGTATGATAAAGGTATACATAATGTTGTAATGCATCATATCTGTTCATAAATAACTGTAGCCAAAGCTAAAACGCCTTATAGGTTGTTGTCATGTTTTAATGCATTATACTTTATACAAGTGTACCACTGAATAGATGTGTATTATAATGCATTATAGCATTAGTGCATAACAACACTTTTTAATGGATTATATATAAAGTGCTATAAAAATAATTCATAAAATAATAACAACGGACTAAATAACTTTACCTAGATTAATACAGTATATATTTATTTATATATAGACATTTTCAGCTTTATTATACGGTCAAAAAAATTTACTATGTAAATGTAAACACCTCATTTTTATACAATATATAACACATCAACAGCTTTATTTATTATTAGAGCAAAATCTCTAATTCCTTGATGGTTTATATCATTGCAAAATGTTAATTTACTGATACTAAGATAGTATAAACATTAACATCATTATTTTCTGTGAAGATGCTTTAATATGGATATCGAGTGAAGATCACATTCCATGAAGATATATTGTACATTTCTTACCACAAATTTACCAAACCTTCATGTCTGACTAGTAATGTGGATTGCTAAGAACTTCATTTGAACAACTTCAAAGGCAATTTTCTCAATTTTCTCAGATTCCAGATATTCAGCGGAAAGCTTCTTTATCCAGCTGCTCATTTTTAAACACCTGACCCCTGCTTTCGAGCTCCAGGGTCACATTTTATTTGAGTCAATAAATCTATTCCTCCTTAAGAAAACACTGCATCAGGCTTTTATTATTATTATTCTATGATAAATTTCAACAATTTCTGTTCTTCTAGGCTGCGTTCTGAACACTAAAGACGGCATGTCAAGTCATTCTGATAAACACAAGCACTAATCAGCGGCTGTGAGATTGAAATCTCTGAAGGCAGTGAAATCAATAGCGTTTGCTATCAGCGCTCGGCAGCAGGTGTCTGACGGCCTCAAGGTGAAAGACAGCTGAATGTGCATTAAACAACCTCCTTCAAGACCTCAGCAGAATCCAGACAAGCTGTTCTCCTCTCATTACTGCACTCGAGCAGACGGACAGAAAATGGCCGCGTTGCAAAGGGTTGAGGTCGTGACCTCTCTCAGTTATTTACCTTCTGAATGTCAGAGCTCGGTGACAGAAGACGTGCGTCTGCAACTCAGATATCCTGCGCATCCTGACAGAAATACTCACTTCTACAAACACTTTAATTGCTGTTCTCGTGCACTATTGATTCAGTTTTGTATATAGTCCGAGCGAGTCGAATTCTGCGCTTGAAGAACCACAGCAGCATAAATGAAGGAATTAAAAAGTGATGCAGCATCAGAGCTGCCTTAAACCTATGTTGCCATGAAGAACTGTATTTTCATTTTTCTAATTTCATATTTTGTTTATATTTCAAATGTACTTATTTAATTTTTCCAGATATTTTTGATTTATTTACAACTGTATTTTCATGTTTCTATACTCATTGTTTATATTTTTGAAATATTTAAAATGACATTATTTATACATTCATTTACTTTTACAGGTTCTATTTCTAGATTAATAAGTAAATATTAAAAAATACAGATTAAAATGACATTAATATATTTTCATGTTTCCAAAATTCATGCATTCATTTAATTTTCCATACCGTTTTATTTAAATCATTTATGGTTTCTAGATTCATATTCAAATTTTTTTTATAGATAAGATTATTTCTGCACTTACTTAAATGTTTTGTATTTAATTACACTTTTTAAAATAATTTATATTATTTTTTATAATTTGTTTAAATTTACAAAAAATGTCATCTATTTAATTTTTTACATTTATTTATTTACAACATTGTATTTTCATGTTCCTAGATTTATATTTGATTTAAATAAAATTATGATTTTAAATTTTTTATATTCTTTATATTTCAACATTTTCATGTTTCTAGATACAGATTTGAACATTTAAAAATGACTTAAATTATATTATTTGTACACTTTTGTGGGTAAATGCATTTATGGAAACTTTATTTTGTAATTAGTCAGTTAGTAATTTAATCAGCTCAACATATTTAATAATCAGATGATTACTCTAACTAGCTTTATTAATAAAGGCCTGTTTGGGTTCTGAGAACTGGCTTAGAATAGTGATGCACTGATAACACGATCGAACGGAACCGAAAACGAACAATGTTTTGTTCAATCCATTTTCCAATAAAGGATCAACTGTAAAGATGAGCTATAAAAGGCAAATCTGCAAAAAAACAACCATCATACAGTATAACTTCAGATTTGGTTCGAATTATTTTTTTGCAAAAAGGTTCACAATTAGACTACACTGAAGCAAGTTTTGTGGAGAATGGCAAAACTACCGATGATCGACACTAAAAACACATCTGAGAGAAGATCAACAGGTTCAGAAACCAAATTATGATGCAAACCTGCCAATTTTCCAGAATACTTTTGTGGAAAGACAAGAAAGAAAGCAGCAAAAAGCTACTTCTGTTAGATCTGGTGGTTGGATAAAACATAACAATTCATTAAAGACCATCAGAAGAGAACAAATAACAGCACCTGTAAATGACTATATGATGATGTAGTCACGTGTGATGTGATGCACGTCTAGATCAGCGCAATTCACCTTTGATTTACTTCAACTGTACATCAATCTAGTGTCCAGCTCCAGCTCTGGAGAACACACACACACACTGATCTCCACCGGATCATCTACAAGCAGCTCTGATCAAACCCAGCAACAGGTTCAAACCCGTTCCCAGCAGCGCCGAAGCGTTCAAACGCGCGTCTCAAACGGATTGAAAGCCCCCTTTTCTCAGACACTGCGGACTGCGGGTGTGGTGACTGCATCAGCTCTCTCTCTCGCTCGCACACACACACACACACAGCTTAACAGCACGCGATGCAACGCGTTCATCTCCTTTAACGCGTCAAGTTCAAAGCATCAATGACTGTATAAACCTTTCACTCATGTCTCCGCGCACGACCACAATCGATCATCTCAAATCCAGTTCGCACCAGCTCTCTTCCGCGAGCAACGCTGATTTCTCATGCACGATAAATAGCCTATTCGCAGTCGTGTTTGGACGCAGAAAGCGCCGCGCTGCGCGGGACTGACCTCCCAGTCGATGGAGTCCCACTCGTCGGCGAACATTCGGCTCTCAAAATCCACATCAAATCACTTCCACGCGGTAAAATCCCACATACCCCGAGCATGAGTCCGAGCGGAGACCGATGGAGTCATTAACGCGTTGGTTGAGCTGCGCGTAAAAGCGCCGCGCCGCGCTCCGCTTCGCCATGAAGAATGAAGGGACGCGCTCTCGCTAATTACTCATTTACCTGAGGCTTTTAGCGCGTATTACAGCCTCAGTCCTTCTCCTCAAAGCTGAGCCGAAGGAGAAACATCCTTAACAAGAGTTATACCGCAGCCTGCAAATCCAGCGATGCGCCTTTAAGGAAAAGTTGTTGTATAAGGGCTTTCCGGGATCCTTCCCTAGCCGAGTAAATCCTGACGGATTTCTGTTGGCGTTTCTATCATAATTGGAAGCAATCCTAACGGGATGAGTCGAGAATCCTTTAAGAATCAAATAAGATCCGGCTGGGTACGCGGAGACTCTTTTATTCTCGGTTTGTTTCTAGAATTGATTTCGGTTTATCCTGAAGGATCTTGTTTGATTCTTGCAGCGCCTGAACTGAGCGAATTAAAGCTGCTCCAAATTCTGTGGAAAGACCCAGAGCAGCATAAAAGCAAGAATAAAACACGCAGCCCTGAGATGAGGCGGCTCTGCTGTGTGATACAGCCTCAGAGCCGCCTTAAACACAGCAGTTAAGGGTTTTATTATAGTGCATATTTATTTATTTATTAGCATCTTAACATTTTCTAAGGATTTAAATATTATTTTTGATAACAAATAAGTGCATGATAGTGCTATTTTAATAATGTATTAATTTTTAAATATGAATCTGAAATATGAGATATTATAGAGATTATTTTCATGTTTCTAGATACATGTTTTAATATTTACAATTATTTGTACTTTTTTCATATTTTTAGAATTACTTAATTTTAACGACAATATTTGTGTGTGTGACAACTGTGCATTTTCATTTTTTTAGAACTTTATATTTTCATATTTCTAAATTAATATTTAAAAAAATAACACTATATATTTATATATCCTTTTAAAATTATTTCTCTTTTTTAATTATTTTATTGAACTTATTTAAAAGCAACGTTACTTTTATGTTTTCATGTTTCTAGACTCATATTTTAATATTTAAAATGAATTAAAATACATCCTTTATGAGCTTTTATTTTTCTAGGTAAAACTGCAGAACGAAACACCAAATCACCTTATTACATGATACATAAGCCGCTTCTGAGCCGGCTTTGCGGTGTAAAGATGGCATTAGAGGATTCTTGCATGATTGCATTTGCTGCCATATCATGACAGATCCTCCAATACCAAACCAGCACATCCATATTGGGAGATATTTGGGACTGAAGTGCTATTCTGAAACACTGGAACTCAATGCACTTATCTGAAATGATGACGCTCTACACACAAACGCGCACTGAATTGAATTGGAATTAGTCACTTGTCATACCTCATTATCACGTGCGCACATCCACACCTTAACCATTCGCCCTTGCAACACTGATATTAACACTACAGCAGTGCTATTTACATGCTCGCCGTGTTTCATTGGCTCTGCGCCTCCACAACAGCCACAACCCGACTCTGACTCTTACCATGAGCACGGCGAGGTTGTTGTGGTGCGCGCAGTGGATGGTGGTCGTGTTGAGCGCGGAGCCCGTTATGTGGCAGCCTTCCGCGCGCCAGCCGCCGTGTCCATCCAGCAGGTCAAAATCCCAGTATGCCGCGGTGGGGTCTACACCCAAAGAGAAGTGCCGGAGAGCGACGGTAACGGGCTGCACGGGGCTCCCGGGGCTACACCCATCTGCACAGGAGAGCAACACATTGCGTCAAGTAACGACCCGAGTGGAAAGTCCTCAAGTGTTGCATCCGTATGGAAGCCATGCACGCACGCATCTCAGACTTTAACAAATGCGATGAATTGCGCACGCGAACGAGCTTAATCCAACTCGTGCACAATTGCAACGCAACAGTTGCGCCGTCGTGCATAGCGCACGCGCGCGCTTTCTCGTAATTGCACGGCAAAATATTCCACTTTAGTGAAGAAACGCAGCATGCGCGCGTGAAATGCATGGGGGGAATCGCAGCCTTACCTAATTTGGTGAACGCAACTGGTGTCGAAACGCTCCTGCGCTTGCCATCGTCCGCCAGATTTGACGAATTCCCCGTGCACGGAAAGAGTTTTCCATTGCGGAAGACGATCAGCTGCAGCTTACAGGTGGAGTTCTCCACAGACCGAGGGGCAGCCAGCGGGAAATGTATGGAAGCGATGGCCACCGTGTTCTGCAAACGGGGAAAAGCATGTGAGACATGTGCATCAGATGCACAGACGCGTGTCAGCTCCTGTCTGATTGAGAGAGAAGGGCAAAGTGCTGGAAGAAGCTGAGGCTTGCTGCTCGTCTTCGGTCTGCCGCAGAGCAGCTCACTACAACTCAGCTCAAGAGCAGTCTGATAACAGCACAGAAGCGCAGGGGTTATCAGCATCATCTAACTCTTTATCTGTGAGGAGAGCGGGGAATGTGTCAGTGTCTACTGCAGATGCTGAAGGCGAAGAAAAACATGCTGTTTTGGCCCCGGAAAACACATTTCAGATTAAAGCGATAAGCAGAGGGTAATGCAGAGAAGGCGCTTTTAAAACACGTATTTTGAGTTGAAAACTATTTCCTGACCAAAACAAACGCGAGGATCAAGAAATCTACTCAGCTGGATAAACAACAAAAACAATACTAATAGCAATAATAACAAAATAATAATAATACAATAGTAGCATCCGTGTTTATAACATCATAAAACAATCTAATAATAAAAAACAGAAAAAAAATAAAAATCCAAACAATAAAATGCAATACAATTTGTCAACAATATATAATAAAATAATCATTTGGATGCCCTTTACAATGTTTGCAATGAAAAATAAATACATTTTGGAATATTGTGAAATACCATAAATTATATTATAATAAAACATAAAATAAAAGAAAAAGAACTCAAATTAAAAGAAAAACAAATACTACTTTTATAATAAAATACTAATCACTGGATAGTACAACTCATAATAACTGGAAAAAATAATAATAACTTATTTTTCTTTTAACATGTTGTATAATCCCATACAAGTGTAGTTTAATAATATAAAAAAACATTAAAATTAAAATGCAAAATAAATCAATAAATAAATGAAAATACTTTCCAGTAGTAACACCGGATAGTCCCACTTGTAAAAATTGGTAAATATATCATAGTATAATTTTGTGTTTTATATATATATATATATATATATATATAGGTCATTCCTGTTATACAGTGACTTTTCTGGCTCTATGATATACATACTCATATTTTCCCTAAAATATTCACATATTTATAAGAAATTGCTGAATAAATATATATATATATATATGGTCTAATTTATCACATAAACAGAGATAGTAAACATAACAGTTTGTAATTGATTTATGCGTTCAATTTGATCATGTCCTCAGTACAAAGTAACCCTTTTGCGTCATTTTTTGAAGCTCAAGGCACCCCTTTTAGTCATTATTGCATATATATATATATATATATATATATATATATACATACATTGAAAAATCACACCTCTATATATATATATAGAGAGAGAGAGAGGTGTGATTTTTCAATGTACAGTCAAAAACAGTTTTATTTAAATGTTGTTTACACATTTACGAGCACGTAACCCCAACCTTGCCCCTAAACCTACCATCTGAAAAAAAAAAAAAAAAGAATATTCCAAGTCTTTTGAGGCAAAACGATTGATTTGTGAGAGGAATAGATGTGCGGGCGCTGTCTCCGTCTCCCATGTACTTCCGTGTGCTGCTGCAGTCTGTGAGCGATTTCAATAAATGCCGCTACAAGAATCCTTACGTTAACGTTGAGCGGGATCATTTTTAGTGATTAAAACCTTGTTTTACTCTCTTCTTCACATAAAGACTTCATATGGCTTCAGAAGACTTGGAATGTGACACGACTTGTTTGTATTGTATTTGTTCTGCTTGTTTATGACTAGTAACCTAGTTAGAAATACCTGTGACTGCATGTGTCTGTGTGTGTTTGTATTGTTCAGAGGTGGGTAGGTTTAGGGTAGGGGCGGGGTTTGGTGCTCCAATACAAGTTATGATAAATGTATATATGCATGCAAACCATTACATTAAGCCAAACACCTGAAAACAACGGAGGACCCTTCACGTCGAAAAGTGACTAAAAAGGGGTCCCTTGAGCTTCAGAAAGCGACGCAAAAGGGTCTTGACCAAGCGACACAATGTGACGAGGTGGAGTGAGACTGTGTTGCCTAGAAATATAAACCATAAAATGCTAAAAAACCTCAAAATACTTTTTATTTATGTTATGGACTAGACTAAACTTCATCTACTAATACATATAAATCATGTGCAATTATATTCATTTTTGTACAATTTTCTTCATTTACCGTGTCCCTGTCCGATCAGAAAAACTAACAAACAAACAAACATCTGATATAGTTATAAAGGTTATGTTCATCTGTAAAAGGATAGAGAGCTAAATGTTGATCTGAAAATCTCTTCAAACAACAAAATGAAAGGGATAATTCAGCCTTTAGAGAATTGAAGTTGTCTTCTGCAGCTCATTTCCGCGGCCAGAGTCAGAGCTATCATGAGAAGCTCATGGGTAATGAGTGCCTGAGCTCCGTCTGCTCCGAGGAGCTTCATTCATAAAACCAGGCGCCAGGCGCCTCTTCAGTCACAGCGTGATTTCCATACGTGACTCACGGCTGGAGCTGAAAGCGTCCTTTACCCAGAGTGCACTGCAGCATCCCAATTACATTCCAGCAGCTCTTCAATGCAGCACCCACATCTACAGCACATATCTTTATCTGAATGAAGAACAGCATTCATCTCAATCTGTCTCCAGAAGACGTCTGTGTTTTCACGCTGGCTGGAAAAGCATCACGCTCGTTCTCAGTTCTTCTGAGGATTGAGGAGTTCAGCACCATGGACAGCAGCCAAACATGGTTAGCTTGATTTCAACTGGTTATATGACTCAAATACATTTATTTTCATTATATACATCATTTCAAAGCATAATCATCGGTTACAAATAATAGCTAGCGATCAGTTCAAAGAAGACAGTGACAAAAACTCCTCAAGATGTTTAAGTAGATGAGGAAGGAACCAAGATGCCTCTTAAGAGACCAGTGGCGGTTCTACACGGAGGCCTAGGGAGGCCCGTGCCCCTGTAGACATGTCCTTGGCCACCCCTGTGCTGCCCAAATAAAAAAGTATGAATCTATTATGATTTTACACACGAGCGCCAAAAGTGGAACTAATGCGACGCATCGTTCTACACGGGTAAATTAGAGCCGCG
>JAUMHQ010000070.1:21089630-21112842 GCA_032361165.1 Enteromius paludinosus
CATCACTCTGTTCTTCTATTTGATAATGTTCAGTGCTTTGCTACAATCTGTATTTTTAAAAGCGCTATATAAATAAATGTGATAAATTGATTGATTGATATCAGTTACTGTACCCCTGCCATATTCAGGAGACCATAAACTCAATCGCTCAATTGAATTTCAGGATGAGAGTTGAGATATTATGGTGAGAAGAAGGAAACACACGTGTTTTTTTAAGATACAGAAAACAGAAATTAGTGTATTGAAATATATATTAGTGGTGAGCCATTATTATTTGACTCTTATTGCGCGATAAAAAAATATCGCCGTTAATCTATTCACAATGTTGGGTTTCAACAGGACTAATTAAAGTTAGTGTTCCATAAAATTATTAGCTTTATATTTTGGCATTTACATTTTTATTTATGGATTCATATTTACAAATTATTTATGTTAAATAATTACTTTGTAATTTAGTAAATTTATTTATAGAATTTATTATTTGTAAACCATTTTATTAACGTCTATTTTTGAACAATTAGTTTTTAAATACTTCATTCATATCTCCAAGAGAATAGTAGTCTTTTTTGTTATTATTCAGGCTCTTTAAAAATTGATAAACATGATGTCACCTCAAATGTTGTTCATTGAGCTTAACTAGTACCCAATCTGCAGAATCTACATGAAATCAAATAAAATTTACCTTACTTTCTTTATTTTGTTAAAGCCCTATATAAATTTGCCTTATATATTTTAATTGTACGTTACTGATTATGTTTATAAATTTGACTTTAAAGCTTTTATATATAATGCATTCAAAAGAAATAATCCATGCTGCATATTTTTCATAAATAAAGATTTAGAAGAATTATGCTTGCAGATTATAGTTACCTACCTGTAGCCTGGGCCATACTTCCTGTGACACTACATTCTTTTCGCGAGCAAAGTTAGTCTGGCAAAGCTGCCGTTTTAGAGCATTTCAGATTCCCAAAATAGTGGGAACCAATGAGAAACGAGCTCCCCCCGCCTCGGCACGACTGAGGCGGGTGTAACGTGATGACGCAACAATCGTTGGACTCTGCTGTTGCAGCTGTTTTGAGAAATTTTCATGACAGGTTTTTTTTTTTTTTCTGTTGCTACGCATACGTCATTGGAATGAGTGGTCTGATTGGTTGTAGATTCGTCCAGTAGTATACAGAGGCATCTGATGGACGCAGGTTAAGCCCGCCTCCCAGAAGACGGGTAGTAAGGCAGCTTGGCCAGACTAAGCTCATACGAACTTTAAAATCGCGGAAGAGAGGCTAATCTACCTGGTCTTGTGGCATAAATGTACCTGGGTGCACTTTTTAGCAAGAAAATGCGTACCATCACTGCAGTTTCAAAAAACCCCTTTTATTCCTTTTCACACAAGATTTGATTAATAATGTGTGATTTTCGCACAATTACTTGAAGAATATCATGTTATGACTGCAAAACAATATTAATATGCTGGGATGTTTGAAAACTGATTCTTTTAAATGTTAGCATCACAGATATCAAGCTTCATGTCTACAGTTTTACAGATTTGTTCAGTAGCTCACGGGGTACAGAGAGTTACTTATGAGGCGAGGAGCTTTGGTTCAAATCCCATGTAACTATGGTTCAACAAAACAGTTCAAATCTGTGTAAAAGGAAGTTAAAATGGCACAGTTGCAGTTATTTTGCATTTGTTGACACTATCAGGTAGGTTTAGGGTTGGATTAGGTTTAAGGCATATTTCCAACATGATAGAGCATATATATTTTAGCAACGGTCTGCAGATATTTCTGAACCGCTGCAATGTAATAAAAATGTGCCAGGGTTCATGTACTTGTTCGTACTTGTGTTTTAGAGCCATTCAGTGGACATTTCTCTTTAAAACTGTGTTGAAACGTGCAGTAAGGTACATAAAAATGGTGTTGCACAAAAAGTGCTCAGAGGTATGTATTTTTATTCAATTTCACGTGCTCATTCTCCTTTCAGCTCCAGCAGTGATGACGGCATTTGCATTTTTGCCATAGATAAAACGCACGCAATGGAAAAAAAAGTACTCTGTTTCTCATTAATTTTTGTTTGTATGCACGAACTCGGTGTATATTTATATTATATTCAGTCATTTGCCTCCAAAATGTTTGTATTTAGCGGCAAGAAACCTATTCGCTGTTAACAATGACGTTACTAAGAAACCAGTAATGAGAACGCCCACTAGCGACCTCATTGCCAGCCTCTAGTGACATACAGCGACAGAAGTCGCAGCTAGTGTGAGCGAGGCATTAGACATTAACACAAAACCTGCAGACAAACATTGCTCTAATGAGCATCCAGTGCGTTTGTACAGTCATCATCTCATGTGCTCATTTACACTGGCCATCAGAAAAAAACAAAACGCACAAACTTTCCCACTCGATTAGATGCTTCTGGAGGCACATTTGGGCTGTGCAGAGCATCTCAATCCTCAGAATAAGTCAAACTATAATACCCTCACTGCTGCATCCCGCAGCACAGGAGCTGCATCAGCCTCCGAGGAACATAAAGATGATTCAGCGACTCTTCAGCACTACATCTCAGAGTACAGAGACATCATCAAAGCTGCAGAGCCCGGCTGGCGCTCTCACTCCATTTCTATTGCTCTGTTTCCCTAATTCTCTCCTGTGGACGAAGAGGCAAACCTACAGCTGTTGCTCAGACTTTAACTTAGTGATCTGAAGAACACTCAAACTATGGATTAAACATCACTTGAGGTTATTTGTGCTAGACCCAGGATTGATACCTTTAATCGCGAGAAAGTTCTAATGCTGCTTTACTAAATGATGCATAAATGAGAGGAACAGTCTTAGATTTACATTGCAGGATCAAAAGAAACAACAACAACGGGTCAAACAAATTGGATCTTTTTGCTTGCACCTATAAAACAATCTAATATATATATATATATATTACATTATATATTGCAATATATATTACCTGCATTGCATATTTTACATGGTGATATATAATATTCATATACTGCACATACATTCTCTGGGTGGATGAATATAAGGGTTTATAACATTTATAATCCCCTTAGTAAAATTTGTATATTGTACATATGTTAAAAATATAATGACTTTTTTTTTATATGATATCCATCATTCATGTCTACAACATGCATTTTACCTTTTGTAAAGCATACAGTATATACAAAAATGTGAGTGTTTATATGCTTTTTCAGATTTTTGCAGTTTGGATCTCTATCTGCACGACCACACAAAACCACTCACACCAGTTCAGTCCTTGTCCAAGCTCGTTGGCACGAAAGCTTGAGTCTAGTTTACCATAGCATTTGGCTTTATGCTTACCTGATCTCTCACCTGCTTTCTCCAAGCATGCTCCCTGATTCCTCCGTGTGTCTCCAGGTCCTCTGATTCCTCTCCTCGTCTGGTCAGTGATGTGTGGTTGTTGTCGTCTTGTCTGCCCTCTTCATGTTCGTCAGCCTCCTGCAAACGGAAAAGACTCTTTAGTTCTTATCAAGTGATTCTTCAGTTATTACTTGTTTCATGTTTGAAAAAAGCATAATAGGGGCACTTTAAGTTACTTACCTTCTGTTTTGATATCAACTCATTCTGTGAATAGACAGTGTCATTATTACTTACCACGTTGCCAGTCCGCTTCCTTACAGAAGCTTGGAATGATCCGAACTCAGGATGAGTGCTACCGACCCGTTCCAGGAGCTAGTGGACACGAAGGGCTCTTCTCACCACACCACCACCACCAATGGCACCCACTCCTCCATCGACACCTGCACAAAATCCGAAAGGAAAAGATTGAATATATTACGTCCTGCCTCTCAGGTACAGCATTAAGATGGGCCGAGTCAACATGGAGTCAAGCCAGGCCAGCTGTGAGTTCGTATGCCGCTTTCTTTCAACATTTCCTGGAAGTGTTCGGGCGAACGGATCATGAGTCGTCAGCAGGTGAAGAGTTATATCATTTTGACCAGAATAATCTAACTGTGCATGAACATTCCGTCAGATTTCGAACCCTGGCGGCCGTAAGCGGATGGAACGAAAACACAGCCCTCCAGAACCACGTACTCTGACCATGTATCGACTTCATTGAAAACTATAGTAGTTTGGCTAGTCCCCTTACCTCTCTCCTCAGGGGGAAACCAAAGACACTAATCTGGACCTCAGAATCCTCACGAGCTTTCCATGAGACTGCTTTTACCTCTGCACCCATTTTAATTCACCTAGATCCCGAGAAATCCTTTGTGGATGCCTCCACAACTGGGGTTGGCGCCATTCTCTCCCAGCAGCAGGGGAACCCTCCACAAATAAAACCGTGTGCCTACTTCTCCCGAAAATTGACCCCGGTGGAGAGGAACTATGATATTGGCAACAGAGAACTTCTCGCCATCAAGCTGGCTCTGGAAGAGTGGAGGCACTGGTTGGAGGGGTCAGTCCAACCTTTTCAGATACTCACTGACCATAAAAACTTACAGTACTTACGTGGCGCAAAACGACTCAACCCTCGACAAGCTCGATGGGCTCTCTTTTTTTACAAGGTTTAAGTTCATGATCTCTTATCGAACTGGACCCAAGAATGTGAGAGCGGACGCTCTCTCCCGACTTCATGCACACAAGGAGTAACCCAGTAGAGACCATCCTGCCATAACAAATGTCCCATTCAATGGGTGACCCCTCCAGCCGCAGTAGAACCTGCTCCAGCTCCTCCGCCGGGTTTTCCTCCAAACCTCAGATTCATTCCAGAGGAGGAATGCATTCCCCTCACACTTCACACACGTCACTGGGCATCCAGGGACCAACAGAACCCTCTCACTCCTGAAAGAGCAGTTTTGGTGGCCCCGAATGGAGCAAGATGTGCAAAGGTCCGTGAGAGGGTGTCGGTAATGTGCCATGGCAAATACCCCTAGACATCTACCATCCGGAAAACCTCTGCCACTTCCCACACCTAACCGCCGCTGGTCACACCTAGGGGTTGATTTCATCACCGACTTGCCCACCTCTGGAGGTAATACTTGTGTTCTAGTTATTGTGGACCAATTTTCTACGCTCTGCTGTCTCATCCCTCTGAAAGGTCTTATCTCTGCATGGGAGACAGCCCGACGTCGTGGTGGTAAGCTAGAGTACTTCTTAGCCAGTCTTTGGCCCAGAAAAGAGTCCTGGGTGCCCAGAGAGGATGTTTTGGATGAGACCCTCCTGCAAGAATTCCATGAAACTCACCCTCATCATCCAGCACCCAGAAGTAGGCCTGGACTAGGGAGGGGTCCCTTGAAGGGGGGTGGTTACATGTAATGTTACATCCATACCAGGCTCCACCCTCACCTCTTCACAAAGATCACTGTCACCGGATTACTAATCAGCCACACCTGTCATCACCACCTGATCTCTATCTGCACGACCAAATAAAACCACTCACACCAGTTCAGTCCTTTTCCAAGCTCGTATGCACGAAAGCTTGACTCTAGTTTACCATAGCATTTGGCTTTATGCTTACCTGATCTCTCACCTGCTTTCTCCTAGCATGCACCCTGATTCCTCCGTGTGTCTCCAGGTCCTCTGATTCCACTCCTCATCTGGTCAGTGATGTGTTTGTTGTTGTCTCGTCTGCCCTCTTCATGTTCGTCAGCCTCCTGCAAACGGAAAAGACTCTTTAGTTCTTATCAAGTGATTCTTCAGTTATTATCTGACTTTAAGTTACTTACCTTCTGTTTTGATATCAACTCATCCTGTGAATGTCATTATTACTAACCATGTTGCCAGTCCGCCTTACTTACAATTATACTCCCTGACAAATTGCTACTAAATGTTACAATAACATCATAATTACAATTACTAAAACAGTATTTTCTTGCATTTGTAGTATTTACATTTGGGTGGGGGGGAAATCTAGTTTTTGCAAACATTAAAAACAGTTGAATAATGTACAGGAATATTCTGGAGAATGCATATTTTTAAATCAGACATTATTCAGACTATTTATGACCAAAGCTAGCAGGTCTCCAGACAAAACGGCTCCAGTTGCTTTAAAAGAGCTTTGAATTCATATTATTTTAAATGTTCAACAAACTAAGGAAATGTCACATCCATGCCTGACTCTGCACCAGACTCCACCTTCCCTGTCACTCTAATCATGTTTTCACCTGTCCTGCTCACCTGAACCTAATTCCCTTCATCAGCCACACCATACAAAAGCACCCACCACACTTCAGTCTGGGTCCAAGCTCGTATCGACGAAGAGGACATTCTTACCTGATCATACTTGCCCTTAACCTTACCTTGTATTTCCAGTAACCGACCTGAAGTCTATCTGTCTCTGTGGTGTCTCTCCAGCTCCTTCCAGCTCCCGTTGGCACCTTCTGGATTCAGTGTCGTCAAAGTCTCTGTGGTGTATGGTGGTGTGCGTCGTTCCCCGTGGATCCTAGGAACATAGAAAGGACTTTAGTTTTGTTATTCATTTCCCAGTATTGGAAGAATCTCAGTTTGCTTACCTTTGTTTTCTCGTTCTGTTTAATAAACACCTTTGTTTGACTTTTACCCACCTGTGTCGGATCCTCACGTTACAGGAAAGAAATCGATGAATACCAAAACCGATGGATTTCCAAGTGTTCAGACAAAACATATAGGCCCGGTTTCACTAATGGGGCTTAGTTTAAGCCAGGACTTAGTTTGTTTAAGATATTTAAGCAACTTTTACAAACATGCCTATAAGAAAATATTAACACAGAACAATGACACTGACATGTTTTTACATGCAATTTAGTCTGGGACTAGCTTAAGCCTCGTCTGTGAAACTGGGGGAAAATGTATAAAAAGCAAATCATTATATTGACTAAACACATTCTATGAAAAATCATTAAATGTGCTAGTGATTAAGTGCTTTTAATGAAACAGTCCCTGGTTGTAACCTCATGAAAGTACTGGAAGCCTCTTTCAGTGTCCTTGAATAAAGCATTTTACCTCAGGTCGCATCATGGGAACTCTTCTCCTTTAATCTAAACATAGTTTATGGATTGTATTACCTATCGCTCTGCAGGCAGGAATACCATATCTGATTTCTTATTAAAGTAACAGCACACCTCTCCTTCACGCTGTATGATTTAAGAAATCATCTGTAGTAGCAGGATGATTAAATACTTACTGTAGGTAATACTAAGTTTAATACTTAGGTTTAGAGATTTGCTCAATTACTAAAGTTATGTACAATTTAATGTTTATAAACAAAAATCTGTGGAAAAGTCTAGTTCAGTGCATCACCACCAGTGGATGATAAACACTACTCCAGTCCATCATTTAACGTCTTGTGAAGCCAAAAGCTACACATTTGTAAAAAAACAAAAAACAAAAACAAATGCATGTTTAAAGGGTTAGTTTACCCAAAATGAAAATTCTGTTGTTAATTACTCACCCTCATGTTGCTCCAAACCCAAAAGACCTTCGTTCATCTTCGGGACACAAATTAAGATATTTTTGATGATATCAGAGAGCCATCACACCCTCCATAGGCAACAAATACAGCTGAAATGGTTGAGTACTGTACATAATGTTATTTTTGTTTTCTTTGCCCCCAAAAAAAGTATTCTCCTAGCGTCACAAAACTGAAGTTCAGCCACTGATGTCATGTGGACTGTTTTACCAGTGTTTTTCCTTCTGGATTATTTCAGTTTGATTGCTATCTATGGAGGGTTGGATGGCTCTCTGATTATTTGTGTTCCGAAGATGAACTTATGGGTTTGAATTTTTTTTTTTATGGGACAGACTTTTTTATTTTGGGGTGAACTAACCTTTTAAAGCATTTCAATATGATTATATAATTCATCATAACACTTCTTAAAATCTTCTTCATCAAAACCCAGCCACACATTTATTTAAAATTGTTTCAGGTGCTTTATCTGTGAGTAGGCTATATTTCACTCCTGATTCAAAAGACGTTTTTTATTATGTACAGAGGACTACAACAGTTAAAAGCATATTAATGATGAATTTGTTTCTTATAAACATGCGGCTTTTACAGGATGTTAACTGATAGACTGGAGTGATGTGGATTATTGTGTTGTTTTTACCAGCTGACGGCACCCATTCCCTGCAGAAGATCCATTGGTGTGCGAGTGATGCACTGCTACATTTCTCCAAATCTGATGAAGAAACTAACTCTTCTACATCTTGGATAAGGTGATGCACATTTTCAGCAAATTGTCATTTTTGGCTGAACTATTCCTGTAAAGAAACAAATTGCAGGCAGCACAGTATATCACTGACGCTTTCTCTTAATTGGGAGGTATATTACTCCCCGCCTGCCATCTTTATGACTTTTGTGACAGCGTGTGTAATTCAGGCTGAAGTCAGAAGTTGAAACAGCTGATTATTCGCTGCCTCTTGGTGGAGGATGTCAAAGCAAAGCACAGGTTAAGCCTGGGGATTTACAGCAGAGATAACCATAATCCAGCTCTCCAACAGGGAGTCATTACCAGATCAAGAGTCCTAAAACGGGTTGCTGCATTGAACATGCTGATGGAGAAAAGGACAGTAGAACGAATCCCTGACAAGCACATCATCAATTCTGTCGGTTTAAGGCGAGCTCAAAGGTTGTTTAATTGAGTAATTAAAATCAATATTTTGGATTAAAATGCATTCTCAAGCTGTGCAAGCTGTGTGCTGAAATGTTGTTTGCATTGGTCTGTTTTTACTTCAGGGTTATTAAAGTTATCTAAAATCAAAACTACTTTTTTCACATGCAAGCTCCACTCACTTTTTCTTCCAAAGAAATGTACCAATCAATATTTTTGTTCCACAGAAATTATTATAGTAACTGTAATTAATCATCTAAAAAAAGATAAGTCCAATGCCTAACAAGAAATAAGAAACCATTAAGGATATACTTCAGTGATCTGATCAGTAATGTGCTGAATATTTTCATGTTGATTTGGCTTTTTCACAATGCAAATTTTCAGTAACGCATCTTTTCCAGGCGTTTTTAGTCTATTTTTTTATTTTTTATTTTAGTGTGCAGACAACATTGTTTATTTTTCGTGAACACAAAGGTTGCAATGTTAATCACAAACCGGGGTGACCTAGAAACTGGAGTAATGGAGAAAACAGCAGCCGGTGCCCTTGAGCAAAACACTTGCTCCTGCAAAACTCCTCAGCTCTGTCCCTGAAATTAGCATACTACAAGTCACCTCAGATTAAAGCCCTTATTAAATATCAACTATAAAGCAAATCCCATAAAAGCAAACCCATGAACTATGAGCTCAACCTGCTATAAAGTCAGTGGTGCTGAAGGTCAACATGATGCTGAAGGTTAAAAAAGCCTTGTCCACAGGAACTGACTACTAATTATCTCTTTTCTGCTGAGACATCTTATTCTCAGATCTCGAATTAATGCTTAGATTAGCTCTCAATCGGTCCGTCATTTCTTTCTTTCATATTTATTCCCAGCAGGCAGTGGTACAGGAAATGTTTACACTCCAGATATAGATGATGAAGCTGTCTAGTTAACTCTGGATGCTATTGAAACACTTAATTAGAATTAATTAGGGATAAGCTCCTTAAAGACGATGATGAGTTGGACAAGTGACTTTCTTCTGCTGTGTCTAAAGATGTTAAGTATGTTATTTTTCAACACACCAAAACTGAAAAAAAAACAACATGACAAAAGTACAAATAAAAAAATATATATTTTTGTTGTTTGTTTACATATACTGTTTATATTTATAATGTATATATAAACACATACAGTATGTATATATTTTGTACATGCATACATAACTATACATGCATATTTATATCCTTATATTATAAATATATTTAATATATAAACAACATTTTTCTAAAATGTCTACATGCATATATTTATACTTATATATGTATAGGTCATAAACATACACAGATGCCATTAATCATTTGACATTTTAAGCATTTGATTAATCCTTATACAGCATGAAAAAAAAAATATTTAAAATAAAACAATTATGTGATAAAACTAAAATTTTTTCATGGAGCTTGTACTAATTGTACTAAAATAAAAATATAAATAAATATATAATAAAATAAGATATACATTGTAATATATGTTATTATTTATTTTATTTTAAGTTTTTTGTTTACTTAAGATAAATATTTGTTTCTGTCATTTCTCATTTAGTTTACCAAGACATAAAAATAATTAAAAACTAAAAGCTAAAAAAAAAGAAAGAAAGAAGAAATTACGAAAGCATATAGAAGCGGACTACTACACAGGAGGTACGATTTAACAGTCTTTATTTAGAAACAGGTGGAATAACTGGTGGAAATGGTAAGTAACTTTGTAGCAGTCAGTTTAACAGTCTTGGGATGAACTTGCTGTCTTTATCTTGCAGGAATAAGGAGAACACAGAGACGAAGGACCACAACCACACACCACAATTCAGAGACGCTGGAGACACAACGAAGGGATCCGAGGAGCCTGAGGAGGAGACAGAGAACTAGGAGAACAGAAAGGAGAATACTGGGTGAGTAGTTAGGTAAGTAGCGTTTCAAAGATATAGCTTGATAGATTAGGGTCCACTTTTCAGGAACGAGCTCGGACAGATAGTGCTGTGTGGTGTGTGGTTTTAAACTGTGTGCAGTGGGAGTGGTGATTGTCATCAGGTGCATGTGGTTCAGAATTCCGGTGAGAGTGAGCGTTGTGAGGAAGTGAAGGTGGAGCCTGGCGTGGATGTAACATTATATAGGCAAAAAATAATAATAAATAAAAATGACACACAACAAAATTACAAACATTATACATGAGGTCAAACGAAAATGGACAATATAAGAATAAGAAATAAACAGTTATCCCAAACATCCCAGAAAGCCATTATTCATTCAAATCTATGACTTCACAAAACATGGTTCGCCAACACAAAGGTGGTGAATTCATCCAAAAACTCGAGTTACTGATATGACTGCAACACTCCGTCACGACTGAACCCCAGAGTTAAATACTTAACTACAGTTTGCTCCATAATTACATTCCCTGCAATTAGCGTACTGGAAGTCATTCCGGCTGAAGCATCTGCCAAAGGCTGAGAACCAGAACGATCTCAAGGAAGATGGGAAATCTCTCTCACTCATACACGCACAAGCCTGGCCAGACGCTGTGTGTCATTTTGACTGCTACAGGAAACCTATTAAACAAACAGCAATTAGGCTTCAATGATGCCAAACAAATCCATTTGAGAAGGAAGAGTATTATAAAGCAAGGTCAAATTAAATACTCCCTCATAAAAGTGAGTTATTACTGTTGGCAGAATACAAAGAAAACATAACATCATCGCTGAAAGGCAAGGTATAGTAGTGAATGATTACCTAATAAAAACATAAAATAATGCACAATATAATGACATAATACTGAGCTGGAAAGCATTTTTATTTAAGCAATTAAACTTTATTTCATTTTATTTCTAAATTTACATTTTTTTAAATCCAATACTTCAATTTATTCTAGCAATGAAAAAAAAAAAAAAAATATATATATATATATATACATATATATATATATATATAGACTACAAAGTGTCTGTCAAAGAAAATAAAAAAACTTTACATGCCATGTCAGTCATCTATAGATGCATAATTTACAGCATAATTCAACATGAAGTCATTACATCCTATTCATTTCTCTGTTATGTCGTAATAATTAATTAGATTAAGACCATGTATAGCATTTAGGCTTGTATGCTGTGCAGCAAATAAAAGCACAAAATAACTCCCTTGTAACAATTGGAAAATCCTAGGATCTTATAATCCTGTTTTTTTTTTATCATTAAATCCCCAAGATGTATATAAATAATAAATGCAATCTTTAACATCTAAGCAGAAACATATTACGCAAAAGACTGTGATTCGCCGCTGATTCAGATACAGTACTGACTCATGGCTTGTGTTATTTTTACCTGTTGTGAAGGTTATGAGCGTTTTCATAGTCATACCGCATGCCAAAAAGTTCTGTGGACTGTATTTGTATGTGCTTTTCCCACATACACTAATCGCCTAACTGGATCGATTATTAATTTGACAAAGGGAGCATTCCAGGTTTGTGCTAAAAAGTTCAGCATGGAGGTTTTCTGTATGAAAGTGTCAAGGTTACATAAAGACACAAAGTGCTTTTTATTAGATGAGACACAGTCAATGCAACATGACAAATGAACACCTTAGACTCTAAGAATAGTGAGAATAAGCACCGCAGACGACTTAATGAGAGAGTCAACAGTGACTTGAAATTATCCTGACCAAACAAATGAGAGCGTGTAGCTGAGAAAGCGTTCACTTTAAAATGCAGCTTGCTACCGAGTCGTGCTATTATACTTCAGTCTGTCAGATTTAATAATCAGTGTTACCGAAAATCCTGAAGATGATTACTGACTTGATGAAGAAGTCTACTCCTCTTCCTCCCACAGAAACACATGATTCAGCTGTCAACAGAGCAGGAGCCTTTACTCAGCACTGCACTCCAGGAACACCTCAGATGGAAACGCCACTGCAAATTGATGAGGAAAGTCAATGCCTGGATTTCCAGAACCAGTTCAGGAGATTTGGGCAGCCACAGATCACCAGTTGTAGACAATTGTAGACAAACAGTCAGCGTCTAACTCTCATTCTGTAATCCTGAGGTTTCTGTGTTGCATTTGCAAATCAAAATCCATACAGTCCATTTTCCAAATCTAAAGATTCCTCTATTCTGCATTTTGTCTTCATTCAAACATTTCTTCAAAGCGCAAATAATACCTGCCTGACAGTTTGAGTTTAAGTAGGAGGAGAGCACAAAATGTTCACTAATTTACATACTTTTATGTCAACTAGAAATGCTGCATAACACATCAAAATAAAGCCATGGATATATATTATATCTTACATCAGAGTTATTATGTTTAATTAAAACTTTTTTATTTTTTTTTCTTACTTTTTTTTAAGTTGAAAGAATACTTGAAATAAACATCTGATGATAAAAACAAATATTCATAAAATGAACATAAAATATTTTATTTGTATAGTTGGGTTAATTTTAACATTTTAACTATATTATTTTTATACATAACATATGTATATTTATAATCATATACTAAAACACTTTTATAACGTAACATTTTAACATTGAAACTATTTAATGTTTAAAAACCTTAATTAAAATTAAAACAGAATATACAAAAATAAAAATGAATTCAAAATATTAAAAGTGCAATATCTGAATGATACTAAAATAATCCTGTAAACTTTAATACCACAATTGTAAACTTCTAAAATATACATCCTATATCCTTAAATTTTCAGTTCCGTTTAAATAATGATTTTCAATGAGGCCAAAGAGCCCATTCCCTGTGTGAGGTTGTGAAAAGTTGTTAAGGCAACGTTAAATGGGTCAATACTGCACCCTGTTGACGCGAAAGGAAAATTAAATATGAAATAATCTTTCTGGTCCTCAAATTATTTCCAAACAAAAACGCGTATACACCTCAGAGTCCCCTTGCGTGTCAAACCTTTGTCTTTTTGCGTTCATTATTTCAAACTTCTCACAGAACGCATTCAGCGTCATTCACACAGAACGCATGCGTTACTTCAGCGTCGCGTTTTTAATACGTGACGTGAACTCAGCGGTCAAAGACGTCCGTCTAGCGCGCGTTCACGTAGAAAAACAACAGAAAGGCAGCGCAAACGCATGTTCAAACATATACTGTACATACATTGCCTCTACAAGTAAATGGAAAAAATGCAGGTCATATCATCCACGTGGGTAGTGTAAAAGGATACACAGAGCTTCCTATTGGTCCACGGTCTCGTGGCGTCAAACGATCCTCCTCTTCCCTTTCCGCGCACTACCAGCGTTTTCCCGCGAACTCTTAGCTCCACACCAGCTCATTCGAGCTGGACAGTTCTGGGCCTGCTGGAGAGGAATATTAAACACCTTTTCACCCGTTTGGAGACATGGCGAAGCAAAGTTCTCTTTTTAGTTTCTTCACGAAGTCGCCTCCTCTCGCGGTGAAGGCCAAATCTAATCCATCTCCAGTGGAGGCAGATGCAGTGAGCAGATCCAACACCTCACCCAAAGAAGAAGCTAAAGTCAACAGCAAGAAAACGCCATCAAAACCCGTCAAAGCTCAAGCTAAAGCTGGCCACGCGAAACTATTCGGAGAGAAAGCAGTCAATGCAAAAGAGAGGTAAGGTTACAGTAACTGCATTTCTATGTGTACAATGGTTTTGTACTTGTTACCATGGTGACACAGTGTCAGTACTATGGTACAGAAATGTACTTTAACCGTACTTGGATACATGCAATAGCACTCAAATTTGTATTTTTATTATATTTTTCAATCTACGTTACCTTAGTTTACGGATAAAGTAAGTTACTGTTTGTCATGGCTGTAACGTTACCATGAAATGTCCACTTATCCTTTCATGGCAATGCATTTCCTATAATATAGTGTTATATTGATGGATGGATTGTAAATGTATGCAATATGTAATAGAAGTAACTTACGCGGGCTTTGGACATGTTACCTTTGTAAAACCAAGTTTTGGACACTTGCGAGTCATGATAACGTACCGCCTACTATATGTTGCAAGTAAGTTATTGGCTGAATAACTTACATTCTGCAGATTATTGACACTGTCAGTGGTTTCATTATGAAAATTTACCGGAGGATTGGGTCTAATATTTAACTCCATGTGCTGCTTCTGCGTGTTTGGCGGGAGACTTTGTGGAAGGCGGGGTGGATCACGTTTCCCAGCGATTTTATTCTAGCCAGTCTTAACCAATAGGAGCGTCCGTTACAAAGATTCTCGATAGCAGCCGTTAAGTTCCGTTAAATCCGCTACCACAGCAGTCGTTACTCTAAGCTCATAATTGTTAATTCATTTTAGATTAATATGTGCAGTAGATTAATTATCCAAAGAAGAACTAGTTTTCTAACACCTTTTGAGCAATAGGAGCGTCCGTTACAAAAATAATCGATACCATAACAACCATAGCGTTACTATACGTTAAAATCCTCTACGTTACTGCAGTTGTCATTACTCTAAAATAATAACGTTACCTTAGTTTTAGGTCATTATATACGATAGCGGATTATATATATGAGGCGAAAACGAGTGTAAGAACCTTGAAAGCATGTTGTTTGTTTATTTTTATGACGTAATTGGTATGATATCTTATATAGTATTTATATTTTTATATATATATATATATATATATATATATTAGTACGTAGTATGCTTTATGAAACATATATGGTTTGTTCTGTGTTCTTTAAATGTGATAATTTAATGTTTACTCTGTCGAATCTATGACTGCTTTAAGTGTGTTATTTAAAAAAAAAAGTACAGTACACAGCTTTCAGCAGTGTGAAGTTGTACTGCATCTAAACTTATAAAGAAGATGTAAAAGTTTTCTGTATTTAACATTATATTTTATGACTTTTTGTTAATAAACCAGAAAGATTGTACAAGATTTGTACTGTATTTTAGGTGGATATGTGATTTAATTCCTGCTTTATTTGAATGAATGTCTCACAAAGACCATTGTTTCTCTCCAGCAGAGAACCGTCATCCATATTCAGTGCTGGTACTCTGGTTTGGGCCAAGATGGAAGGCCATCCCTGGTGGCCCTGTATGGTTGTTCCTCAGCCTCTCACTGGACAGCAGATGAGGGGCCGTGGCCGAGACCAAAGACTTCACGTTCACTTCTTTGATGAACCACCAACCCGAGGCTGGGTTAACACAAAATACATAAGAGAGTATCAAGGTGAGAAGGTCTTTTTTCCCCCAAAAGAATATCGTCTTTATCAACTGTCTTATAAAGTTCGATTTGAAAGAATTATTTAAATGTAAAAAAAAATTATTCCGACCATACATATTTCTTCTTTCAAGGCTCTGATAGTGCAGATGCCAAATCAGGCGGAGTGTTCTTCAGCGGTAAGCCTGTGATCCGTAAAGCAATGGAGCTGGCAGATGTTGCAATGAAGGACAGTCCTGAGCAGAGACTAATTATGTCCATGTGCATGGATCCTTCATGTGATGAAGACGAGGATGATGAGGATATGGAGGTAAGCAAACACTAGAGTAAAGGAAATTAACATTCACATAAAATACACATTTAGTTTGAAGTGGATTGTTGAAACAAAAATTAAAAATTAATTAACTTTTAACTTACTACTTAATGTTACCAATGCATAGTGTCTACAGCCAAAACAACACAGATAAGCACTATAAAAGCAGTTTATATGACCGAGGTACTATATTTCTGAAGTCATGTGATAACTCTGCATGAGGTACAGACTGAAATTTACTCTGAATTTACTGAATAAGGGAATGTGAAAAAGCAACATTAACATTCACTAAAATCTTAAAATGTGTGAGCATAAAGTCGGATAGGTTTGCAACAACATAATGGTAAGTTAAAGTAGTTTTTGGAGGGGATGAACTAGGCTAAATAACAAACAAAAATAATCTTTAAGTCCTATATAGGTATTTCAAGAGGAAATATTGGCATGTTGAACGTTTATGTTTTAGCAGTTGCCTGTCGGCATCTATCAAAGTATTTCTGTTGTACATGCAAGTTTAGTCAAGTCACTTTTATTTATATAGCGCTTTAAACAATACAGATTGTAGCAAAGCACTGAACAGAGACGGTCTCTGTAGTCAAAATGATAATCACTAGTCTACAAAAGTAAAATCTAATAACTTCTTTCTAATTCTCTCAAACAGTAGGAGCTATGTGTGTTCAATGTCATAGTTTCAATTTGCATAAAACATCAATTATAATTTCTTATGTAGTCTTATTAATAATTTTGTCATTAGATGGAGCGTTGCATTAGCTTTGTATAATTGTATCACATTTTGTAACTAATTCACCTTTGTTTGCATTATTTTTAATTTCATTATGTAATACTTTATTGTAGGTTGATAAATCAACTTTATCAGATGCAGAAATGTCTGAGGAAGAGGTTAAAGAAAAGGCAAAGGCCAATCGGCGTTCATCTCGTGCTGCAGCCGAAAAAGGTCAAAAGCCGAAGCGTCGGCGTATCGTGGTGGCGTCCGACAGCGACGACTCCGGGGAAGAGTTCAAACCTGATCAGGCAGGAGGAAGCAGTGACGAGGATGACGAGGAGGGGGTGAGTAGCGGGGCTGAGGAAGAAGAAAGCGAGCCAGAGTCAGAACCAGACAGCCCTGTGAAACAGGTGAAGCGCAAACGTCCTCTAGAAAAGCCTGCCAAGTCAAAGAGCAAACCAGACCCCCCTAAACGAGCACCTGCAGTTCTTTCATCAGTGGGGTCTGAAACCAAATCTCGACTTTCTGCTTTCTCTGCACCGGACAACTTCGAAAGTCAGAGCGGCGGCACAAACGGGACGGAAGGAGGACCAACTGTGTGGGACCACGAGAAGCTTGAGTGGCTGCAAGATGGCAAGAGAAAGGATACACAGCGTAAACGTCAGTCTGATGAAAACTACGACCCTACGACTCTTTATGTTCCCGAAGATTTCCTTAACAGGACGACGCCTGGAATGCGCCGTTGGTGGCAGCTGAAGTCTGAGATGTTTGATACTGTCCTGTTCTACAAAGTCGGTAAGTTCTACGAACTCTACCACATGGATGCTGTAATTGGCGTCAACGAACTTGGCCTTACCTTCATGAAGGGTACTTGGGCCCATTCTGGCTTCCCTGAAATCGGCTTTGGACGCTTCTCAGACGTGCTCGTTCAAAAGGGCTACAAAGTGGCTCGCGTGGAACAGACTGAGACTCCTGAGATGATGGAAGCACGATGTAAGACTTTAGCACGTCCCACTAAATTCGATCGCGTCGTCAAGCGTGAGGTTTGCCGAATCATCACCCGAGGGACTCAGACGTACAGCGTGCTCGATGGTGCACCTTCTGAAACTCAGAGCAAGTATCTGTTGAGCATTAAAGAGAAGAGCGAGGAGGACAGCACAGGACACAGACACATCTATGGGGTGTGTTTCATTGACACCTCGGTGGGACGCTTTCATATCGGTCAATTCCAGGATGACCGTCATTGCTCCCGTTTGCGTACTCTTGTTGCGCATTATTCTCCAGCTCAGGTGCTTTACGAGAAGGGCAACCCATCAGCTGAGACGCAGAAAATCTTTAAAGCTATCTTGTCTTCAACTCTACAAGAAGGCCTCAATGCTGGTTCGCAGTTTTGGGATTCGCAGAAGACCCTCAAGGTCCTTGCGGAGGAAGACTACTTCAGTGAAAGCAAAGCTGACGATGAAAAGGCATCAGTGTTGCCTTCAACTCTCAAAGCAATGACGTCCGAATGCGATGCTTTAAACCTGACTCCAAAAACGGGTTACGAACTTGCTCTTTCCGCACTTGGCGGATGCATGTTCTACTTGAAGAAATGTCTAGTGGATAAAGAGCTTTTTTCAATGGGCAACTTCGAGGAATATGTTCCTGTCGACGTGGAGATGGAGCAAGCTGGAGGAGCGTCGTGTTTCTTCGCCCAGACTCGTCAACGAATGGTTTTGGACGGAGTGACCCTTACTAACCTTGAGATCCTTCAGAACAGCTCAACTGGAGGTCCTGAGGGAACGCTACTTGAGCGACTGGACACATGTTGTACCCCCTTTGGCAAACGCTTGCTAAAGCGATGGCTCTGCGCCCCTCTTTGCAATCGATCCTCCATTGGAGATCGCTTGGATGCCGTGGAGGACCTGATTGGCATGCCGTCCCAAACGACCGAAGTCACAGACCTGCTAAAGAAGCTTCCTGATCTCGAAAGACTGCTTAGCAAGATCCACAGCATGGGTACTCCTTTGAAAGGACAGGACCACCCGGACTCCCGAGCCGTTCTGTACGAAGAAGTCGTCTACAGCAAACGCAAGATTGCCGACTTTCTTGCAGCTCTTGAGGGCTTTAAAGTTATGAGAGAAATCGTGTCGATCATGGAGCCTGTCGCAGAAGGCTTCAAATCTAAACTGCTGCGTCAAGTGATGCTCCTCAAGACTGAAAATAAAGATGGGCTTTTCCCAGACCTTTCGCCAGAGCTCAAACGTTGGGATACGGCTTTCGACCATCAGAAAGCTCGCACAACAGGCGTCATCACGCCAAAGGCCGGCTTCGATCCAGAGTTTGACCAAGCTTTAAATGGGATAAAAGACTGTGAGAAAGGCCTGCAGGAATACCTGGATCGACAGAAGAAGCGACTGGGCTGTAAGAATCTGTCTTATTGGGGAACGGGAAGGAACCGCTACCAGCTCGAAGTTCCAGAGAGTGTTTCAGAGAGAAACTTGCCAGAGGAGTACGAGGTGAGGTCCACTAAGAAAGGCTGGAAACGATACTCGACTAAGGAGATTGAACGGCTGTTTTCAGAGCTACAGAGCTGGGAAGACAAACGAGACACAGCACTGAAGGACTGCATGAGAAGACTCTTCTACAATTTTGACAAGAATTGCAAAGACTGGCAGACATCGGTTGATTGCATGGCAGTGCTTGGTAAGAAAAATCAACTAGTAGTTTTTTTAATACTTTCAACCATGTTGATATATGCATTGTTTTTCCAATTCATCAAAATGTACTACATGCATCATATATACATCTTATGTACCAGACCTCACATCAATAAATCTGAAAATAAGCAGTTTTTAAACCTAGGCTGTAGCTCTACTTTTTGGATAGGTGGTCAAAGTGTTGATTTGAGCTAGTTCCTAATTCATTTAAATGCATTAACACAGCTCATTAAAACTAGTTTTAAAGGTTTATGTATAAATCAATCAAGCTAGCAATGCAAGAGACAAATGTCTTTGAATGTTGCACTTAGATCTTTTGCAACATTTTGGGCATTAACAGTTAAAAAAAAATTATTATTATTTATTTATTTTCCCATAACAATGCCCTGCATCTCTGCATTTTAAAAAGTCAGAGATTTAAATTCGAAATCAAGGATACAGTGTTTGTGTAAATTGCTAATGATATATGTTGAGGCGTCTACATGGATACTGGGTTTAGTATAAAAGTTTTACCTTTTTCCAGAATTTGAGGTTAAGATAATAGAAAGTGCTATGTATACTGAAAAAAATAGTAAAATTTGTAATTAAATGCATGATATGTTCTCTGCAGATGTGCTGTTGAGCATGTCCCGGTACAGTCAGAGCAGTGATGGACCCATGGCGAGACCAGAGATAGTCCTTCCGGGTGACGAGTGTCAGTCACGACCCTTTCTGGATCTCAGAGGGTCCCGTCACCCTTGCGTCACAAAGACCTTCTTCGGTGATGACTTCATCCCCAATGACATCTTCATTGGCTGCCCTGGTAGTGAAGAAGATGATGATAATGGGAAAGCACTTGCCCCATGTGTATTGGTCACTGGACCAAACATGGGAGGCAAGTCCACCCTAATGAGACAGGTGAGTGTGGCTAATCAGTTTACAACAAAAACAATCTTCATTGTGTTTTGTAGGGTCTAAAAGTGAATTAATGTCCTGCAGTCCACCGATTTTAAATTATAATTGAATGCATTGAATAGCAATATGAAATATATAGCAGATGCTATTGGTTTCCTGAATACATTTTGCATTGAAACTTTTACCTAAAATTATTTGCATTGCGTTCAAAGTATACATTTGTTAGGATTCAGCTACAGAAATCCAATTCCAATTCTTTTCAGTTTTAAAAATCCACTAAATCCAGATCTGGTTTGACTTTTCCCATGTATTTTGTAAAATAATTTTGAGCCACACCAAAATAATTTTACTGAATTGTGTTTACATTTCAAGTTTCATTGAGCTTTGCATTTAGTAATCAAGGGAGCTGTGTCTTTATAGCCCTTATCTTTTAAGGTGACTTTAAATGTAGTTGAGAAACATTAAGGCATATTTAACCCTGTAATGTTTTGAGCAGCTGTTTAGACAGGAAGAAGGATGTGGTTTGAGCTCTTATTTATGGAAATGCAGGTTTCTGTATCATGCTTTCTGACAGTTTTGTTTAGGCATGTAAATGAACATAATTCAATTAACATAAAAAGGATAATAAATAAAAGATATTAATAACATTTTAAAAATCACGGATCTTATTTATTATTTACTATTTTATTTTTATTATTATTTAATAAAAGAGAGAAGGATTTGGTTTGAGCTCTTATCTATGGAAATTTCAGGTTTCTACATCACATTTAGTTAAAAATTCTGTCAATAAATAACCAAATAATGAATTAATATATCTTTAGAAATTATACAATTAGCATTTCTATAATATTTATAATTTTAGAAAATCTTATAAAAAGAAAATCTAAAAGAATTTATTGTTCCAAAGCGGTGGGAACCAAATTTATTAACCTCATATTAATTGAATGGAATCTTTGTACTTTGTGTAAAAAAAAAAAAAAAAAGGTTTTCTCTTACTGCAGGACTATCAAAGTGACCTAAACGTTGATGTGACTTAAAATGTTATGTAATGTTTGCCCTGTGTTCTCACGTGTTTTTCAGTGTGGTCTGGTGGTGATTTTGGCTCAGCTGGGCTGCTATGTACCTGCTGAGAGTCTGCGCCTCACTCCTGTAGACCGAGTCTTTACTCGTCTTGGCGCCTCTGATCGTATAATGTCAGGTAAATTCCCACTTATTTCTTACCATTTAGCCCCCATGTGTGAGCTTTACTCTTGATATTAATAGACTGTGTTTGGTTTTCCAGGTGAAAGTACGTTCTTTGTGGAGCTGAGTGAGACGGCCAGTATTCTGCTGCACGCCACTAACCACTCCCTCGTCCTGCTGGATGAACTGGGTAATTTAGTTGCGCATCTCTCATTAAACTGCAATTGCTAAATGGAAAGCAGAAGTTCTAACCTTTTGCTCTACTTGAACCGCAGGCAGAGGTACGGCTACGTACGACGGCACAGCCATTGCTAGCGCGGTGGTGAACGAGCTGTCAGAGAAGATCTGCTGCCGGACCCTGTTCTCCACTCATTATCACTCCCTGGTGGAGGACCACGTCCAGGACCCCGCCGTTAGGCTAGGACACATGGTCAGTTTCACGGTCTTCACCTTCATACTGAAAATACCTCTCAACTGACCAAAATATTTTACAACAAAAAATTTGGTAATATTCTGTGGCCTGCTGATGTACAAAATATTATTATTATCATTATTATTAAAAACCTTTTTTTTTCTATATGTAGGTTGACTTCTAGACTTGCTCTTTAGTTGGTTTTGATTGCTTCTGTTGTCAAGTTTGTAAGTCACTTTGGATAAAAGCCTCTGCTAAATGCAATGTGAATATAAATATAAATAAAAAAAACAAAACAATTACAATAACTAAAATTAAAATGAAATCAAAGTATAAAAATATAAATGAATTCAAAATATTAATAAACAAATAAATCATAGTAAAATAACATTGAGTATAACTTACACATTAGGTTTTTTTTATTTTGTTATCAGTGATATTAAATTAACTCTATAAATAATAAAGTCTATACATAATGCATGTTTGAAAGTAAATAAAAATATTTTAAAGTTCACAAAATTAGAACATTTAAAACATAAACCAAAAATAATAGAACTAAAATTAAAAGGAAATGAAATTTTACTATTTAAAACTGATATCTTTTGTACATTATATCCGTAATGTTGATCTAAAATCCCAATGCATGTTCCTGGTCTTACTGTGAGCAATATTCTCTGTTTTCTGTCAGGCCTGTATGGTGGAGAATGAGTGCGAGGACCCCAGTCAGGAGACCATCACCTTCCTCTACAAGTTCATCGGTGGCGCATGTCCCAAGAGTTACGGCTTCAACGCAGCTCGTCTGGCGAACATCCCCGAGGAAGTCATCCAGTGCGGCCATAAGAAGGCCCGCGAGTTTGAGAGGAGCACCGTGTCTCTCCGGATATTCAAGTGAGTGATCTTACAATTTCTGTTCTGATTTTTGCCATTGTGACATTTTCATTAAGTACTTTTCACAACAAAATAACCACAATTTGTGCATTTTAGCTTGTCTTTATTTTATTTTTAGTTAGTTGCAGATGTGTTTATGAAAATGTCGCCACACAACATTTTGAATGCGAGGTTTCTGTAAGGACTTAAAAAGGTTTTTAACTCCTCATTTGTCCATCCATAAATTAAGGCCTTTAAAAGGTTCTAAACCAGAATAGAAAGTCTTAAATTCAAAGTTTCATGTAGGGGTGGGCGATAGGACGATTTTTGACCGTGGACGATAAAAATTACTCCACGATCAGCTTTTTAAGGAAAGTCGT
>JAUMHQ010000070.1:21112942-21134005 GCA_032361165.1 Enteromius paludinosus
TTAATCTAGATTAATTTCAAAATTAATCTAGATTAATCTAGATTAAAAAAATTAATCTATGCCCACCCCTAATTTTAAATAATCCTTTTTTTTATTTACCTTTTTGTTATAAAGTGTGAATCCATATAATGCTATTGCAGGATTTAATTTTATGTAAAAAAAAATGTTGTGGTGTATTTTAATATTTTGTGTTTTTAATTTAATTTTATATGTATTTATTTGTATTTATTTTATGGTGTTTTTTGGCGCACACACTGTTCACACTCTGAAACAATATCATGAAACATGAATCTATATAATGCCAATACAGCGAGAGCATCTACACAAATGCAATCCAAATCAGACGGATATCTTATATATTTCAATACAATTCCCACTGAACTGCTTCATACAACTGCTAATAACCAGCAGCGATGGTCTCCTGCTCGGCCCTTTATAAGTAGTAGGTTACCAAAGCAACACTGTCACCTCTCGTTCCATGGTAATGGATGAGCGGAGAGATGCTCTGCCTTCTGGAAGGGCTTTTCCTTCTCCTTTGGCTCTAAACAGCCCTCAGCCGATGGCCATCGATGGCTAACGAGCAGCTGCGTGACGAGGTGGGCGGTGATGAGAATTAGGCCGGGTCATCTCAGACGCTCTCGAGAAACCTCAACAACCCTCAGACACGAGAGCTGCTCCTTCAGCTGACGTCGTTGAATGACTGAGGAATACCAGCAGACGAGAGCCAGAAATACTGGCTTTTTTTAGAAAAACTGCTATGAAAAGAGAGATTGCTGGATGGGAGATTAGAGGAGAATATGTAGGGAAAACTTTGACTCAAAGTTTGTGCTCTTGAGAAATGGTTGTAAAAAGAAAAAAACTTGAATTAACCAATTAATACAAAAAGTTCTTCTAAGACAAGAATGCATTTTGGTTTTAGGATAATGATAAAAGGTTTTGGTCCACTTGACTACTATATATTGCAATATCATTTGTGGATTGCACTTAAAATTAATGTCAACAGTTAAATCCCTGTCATCACAAACATGTTATGCCTCTCAAATTATCTGTCAACGTGTGGCTTTTATGTGCTTAGGTCTTTATGTTCTCAAAGTTACGTTACACTTTCTGTCGACTATAAATGTGCCTGCTAATGAGACTAATGTCTTATCTTTTTTTTGTGCATCATTTTAAAGTGCCCCTACTATGGGTTATGAAAGGTTCATATTTTGGTTTTGGGAGTCGCCAACAATAGGTTGACATGCAAGCAAGGACAAAAAACCCTTATTATATGCATTTATTTTTACCTTGCTTGCTCAATGACTCTAAAACGATTCATTCCACGATTCATTTGATCCTGTGCTCCATCTGCCATCAGTGGTTCAACCGTAATATTATGAAGCTACAAGAACACATCGAGAAAACAAAAATAACAAGTTTATTTAATGATTCAGCACTGTAAAGTCATTGTTGTGCCATTTTGTAGATTGTTCATATGCAGTTCTGTGTTAGATGCAATGTTAAGTTGTGTTAGTTTTTTTCTGTTTCTCTCTTCAGCAGACGTCCTTGAGTTAATGGGTCCCATCATCGGTATGTCGCCGGATAAGAAAGCTGAATCGCCGGGCGTGGTGGGGGAGCGGGCAGGTTTGCACGGCGTTTGTGGGACGCTGCCTGAGGCCGAGTGCGCCTCCAGTCCTCTAGCCACAATCCTGGACCGCAGCTCCAGCTCTGGAGATGAGGAGCTCACCAACCTCAACTGGCTCCACGAGAACCTGCTCCAGAACTTCACGCTGGGCGGCCCTGAGGTTCAGTCCAGCCCCGGGCCGCTCTTCGACATTGAGGGCAACCCTGGCGCCTCTGTCATGTCCTCGGCCCACTCCGGAGACTCCGTCAAGTCCAAGCCTCCATTCTCCTTCTCCCTGCTCATATACATGGCCATCGAGCAGTCGCCAAGCAAGTCTCTGCCCGTGAAGGACATCTACGGCTGGATCCTGGAGCACTTTCCGTACTTCTCCAGCGCCCCGACAGGCTGGAAGAACTCGGTGCGTCACAACCTGTCCCTCAACAAGTGCTTCCGCAAGGTGGAGAGGAGCCTTGGGAAGGTGAGCAATGCAGTGTTGATGTATTTAGGGCCCAATTCATTTTTTCCCCCTGAATTTTCATTGTTTCATTGTTAGTTTCTGGACTTCTTTTAAATGGATCTATTAAATTAACCAAATAAAACTTATTTAATTTCAGATAGATGGCTTTTTTAACTTTTCTAATGTAAGCTGAAGAAGTGAAATTACTAAAACTGAAATAAAAGATCTAGTCGTTTAAAAAAACGAATAAAAAGTGCAAAAATAAACATCAGAATGAAATGAAAATCTAAATATTAAAATGTAAAAAAAAAATTCAGTTTAATGCCAAGGCAACATTTAAATTTTTAATTTAGTTTAAGCTGAATTATTAAAATGATTCAAACTAAAATGTAAATAATGAATCATGAAAACATAAAACTAAAAATGTGACAAAAATATAAAACTGTTGCGGAGTGGTTGTAGTGAGTGTAAGTGTGACGCTGGGGTTTTGGCTAGTATTTCTCTGTCAGCTGAGATAAAGAGGTGGGGATCCAGTCAAGGTCACGGCTTCACCCTGAGAGAAAACACACTCCCACAGCAGCTTATCTCAGCCCAGCAATCCCACACACACACACACACACTGCTGGAGGACGCAGTGAGCAAAGACCGAGGAAGCAGCACAACAATTCTACTTCCTAAAAAGACAGCAGGGTTTTTATAGAGTCAGATGCAGAGCAGTCAGAGTTACAGTGGCATGAAAAACTATTTGGGAAGTGTAACATATCTGATGACTCAAAATATTAAAGCTAGTGTCTGTGTCTATGTATATCAAATACATCTTTTCTTGTGTGTGTGTGTGTGTATATATATATATATGAATGTCATTGTCTTAAAGCTAAAAATGTAATAATTTTATCATCCAAAAAAATTCAAAACATTAAAAATCAATGCTTCATTTTGTTTTGTTTTATAATTTCATCTCAACAAAATTCATTTTCTTAAGCATTTTGCTTTATATATTTTAACAACACTTCCTATATATACTTCCTGAAAGGGTTAAGAGGGTTATATAACACTTCCTATTATATTTTGATGTGTCCAAATCTTGTAGATTTCTTCATGTGATGTCACTGTATGTAACCTGTTATGATTTAATCTCTCTTGCTAGGAACAGTCCTTTTAGTCCTCCTAGTCTTTTTTTATTTAAAGGGGAGATAAAATGTGAATTTGAGTAAACAGAGGTACTGGAAAGGTTGTGAGCTGGGTTTACACTTGAGCCCTTTGTAAGCATTATGCTACAGCTGATGATTTTTTCTGACTGCGGTCTGAGCTGTGAGGTCAGCGAGAGCCCATCCGTCAGACAGACACAGAGCTGCTTTCACATGACACTGCCTGGTTTCGGTCACCATGACAACGTTTCCTCCTTCCTGTTTATGAGCAGGCTGGTAATCTGAGTCAAGGTTATAGGCCTCCTACCTCTCCGTTTCTCTCTGTATATACATTTATATACATTATGTTGGACAGAGAATATTTCATGTTTTTTGTGAGCATTAAGATCTTATTTAATACCTCACCCATTCTTCTTACTGTAATACTTTAGCAATTTAAATTATTTTAGTTAAATGTGTCTGTGTAAACATAATATTATAATACTAATTATATTGTAAAAAAATTGTAATGCAACAAATACTACCACAATGCATTTTGGATTATTATTTTAATTATAAATACGTGATATTATAATTATAAGTGATAACAAAATTATAAAATATATAAAATGAAGTTAGAAGTAAGGCAATTATGATGCATCATTGCATTATTAATGATGAATTGGATGATTATTATATTTTTCTGGTAAATTTGTAGATTCAACAAGAACTAATACTACTACTACTATTATTACTAATACTATTATTTCTTTATTTATTAGAAATATAATATTATACATATAAATTGGTTAGAAATTAGACATTTATTATTTTACATGTACATATTTCTATGACAACGATATATAAAAACAAATATGATCAAAATGCTTTTTATTGTGTATACTACAAATATTATTATAAATGTTTTATAATACATTTTATTATACTTTGTTTATAAATTTTTGTGCTTTAGTAGTTTTCTGTAAACAAAATAAAAAAATTAAAATACTGCAGAACACTGCAGTGCATTAATAATACGATTTTTTATTTTAATACTTTATTACTTATTTTATTCATTTATGATGTGCTTTTTTGTGGTAGTGACATTTTTACATTCTAGAATAATGACAAATCTGGAAGATTGTGTTCAACTGTTGTCAATTAACTGCAATACATTTTATAATGCAAAAAAACCTTTAACAGTTAAAAAAAGAGCTTAGAGCTTTTCTTCATACATGTTCAAGCTTAACACCATCTTGATCTGGGCTATTCTACATTCATTACTTTTGACTCCCAGCAAAATCCATCCTATAAATGCAATAATAATTACCCGATACAGTATTTACGAGAGCGTATGGATCAGATCCTGTCATAAACACCCTTCATTCCGTTTACAGCCATGTTCCGATGTTTATTGGCTGCTTTTAAGCACTGCTCGTAAACTCCCAGCAGGGTCTGTATTGCCAATCACATGCTCAGATGATCACATTAAGACTCTCTGAGCAGCGAGACCCTCTCTCCAGACTGCTGCTAAAATTTCAGCCGGTTTTGTGGTTTTCTTTGAGTGTTTGGAGAGAAATGGGCAGTCATCTAGCTTACAAATCAAAACCAACAAAAGAGCTGTAATAGTATTATTAATATTCTTTATTGTGAAATATGTTCAAATATATTATACAATATTATTATTCATAATATATATATATATATATATAATCATATTCATAGATAGATAGATAGATAGATAGAAATATATGTATTAAGTTAGCATGACTCAAGTGCACATTTAGTCATAATAGATTTGCTAAATGAGTGTTTGTTTACTTTCCATTTGCTGAAGTCATCTTCCGTCCTTGCTGATCTGTGTGTGTGTCGATGTGTTTCTTCTAGGTTAATGGGAAGGGCTCTTTGTGGTGTGTGGACCCCGAATACAAACCCAATCTGATCCAAGCCCTGAAGAAACAGCACTTTCCTTCATCCCACTCCTTCTGCACACCCCCTGCTTCCCCACCCAGGTAACACTCACACATTTACTAGAGTACTACAAACTAATGGAGATGCATTAGCTAATGTTTGATGCATGCAAACCAGCCCTGCTCCACACATCTCCTCTGAAAAAGTGGTTCTGTTGTCCTTTGGCTCTCAAGTCATCATAAGCGCCTTGACTCATGGTCCTGCTTTATGTCTTTCTGTCTCTGTGTGTGTGTGTCTGACAGTGCCTTCTCACCCGCACGTCACCTCTTCCTCCAGGGCTGCTCTCTCAAAGGTGAGCCATCTCTGTTTTTTTAAGTTGAATGTCTGTCAAAACAAGTACCAATTAGAAATTGTAAGTGAGTTGTTAGTCACAGACAAATAAAAGCATGCATGTTCCAGCGATTAAGTCTGGTTAAACGAGTCATCGAGGACACTTCCTGTGAGTTTAGGAAACCGGTTTTACACATCACACCGACATAATTTTTAGTAATTTCTCATGATTACAGTTCTCCAATATTTCCATGTTCCCAGGGTCACTTGCATTTATATATATATATATATATATATTTGTTTTTGTTTTTAATGTATTGCATTTATTTTTATTCATTTTATGTTTGTATTTGTTTATTTTATTTGATATTTTTATATTTGTTTTATTTGATAAATTGTCTTTGTTTTCTTTCTTTCTTTCTTTCTTTTCATTTATTTATTTATTTTAATGATTAGAAGTTATTCCTATTTCTCATCTTTTAAATGTATGGAAACGCATTGGTCACATCCTGTGATTTTTGTTTGTTGTCCTCATGTAGGCTGGACTGTTTTCATTATTTGTCCTTTTCTTTCTCCATCTCCTTGAGAATGACGGCAGTTGGGTTCACTCTCTCCACTGTCTAGTTGTTAATGAATAATTCAAACGTTCTGAAGGGTTGCATGGAAACAGAGAAACTCCAGTCCCTTGATTTCCCCCCATAGACACAGACACACACACACACACACACACACACTCTGAGCAGTTCTCTTACTGCTGTGTGTCTTTATGTCCTTTACAGAGTCTGACATTGATGCTGCCACTGCTATGATGCTCTTAAACTCGGCCCCTGGACACAATAGTGACCCATGTAAGAGAAGACCCTATCTATCTGTCGTTCTGTCTAACATTCTATCATTCTTTTATTGTCTAACAGTGTTGTACCAAATGTTGATTGTAACATTCTATTTTTGTATCTAACGTTCTATTGCTGTATCTATCGGATGTCCAATCGTTGTATTTATCGAAATGTTCTATCGCTGTCTCTATCAAACATTCTAAAGCTGCATCTAATAAATGTTCTGTCGCCTTATCTATTAAATATTCTATTGCAGCTTCTATCAAACGTTGAACAGTTGTATCTAATATATCTTAAATATTCTAACACGATACCTATCACATGTTCTATTGCTTAATTGTCTTTATCAAACATTCTGTCATTGTATCTATTGAGCATTATATCACTGTATCTGTCAAACAGTCTATCTACCTAACACTCTAACTTTCGAACATACTAGTTATCTATTTCATTCTGTTGTTCCCAAATATGCTCATGTGCCTCTACAATACTTATGCTGGCAAGTCTGAAATCTGTATCTGTGAGACTGATGTTACACCGAGCGTCACCTCGTGCAGCGGATGAGTCCGTTTAGTTTAGGTTCATACAGAAAGGCACTTGTCTGCGTCGCAACTAAAAGCTCTTGCTGGTATTTAGTGCAGCATTGCACTTCCTTCACACATCTTTATCCTCGTTGAGCATGTCACTGTAGTGTTCTCTGCCTCTAATGAGCCTTAATCACCCGTAGCAGAATAAACCATCATAAGAGTGCTTCATTAAGATGGGCTGATAAAAGTACTTGATGACGTGTTTCATAACGGCAGTTAACAGATTGATACTTCATAGATGGAAAATTAGCATGAAAAGCTTTTATAACTGGCTAAACCTCATGAAACCTGCCAAGACAATGTCCAAAAATATTTTAAAGCCATGGAATAGAAAGACACTACAAAACCTTTTTATTTATCTGTCTATTTTGAGATTTTGGCCAAATGGAGTAAAAAAATAATAATTTTACCATACCCAATTTTTTACTTTTAAAAACTCTTATTTTTACTTCTACTTATATCTTTATTTTTAACTAATTAAAATATTAGAATGTTATATATATATATATATATATATGTTATATATTACTACGTAATAGATAATAATTATTATTAAAATGTTTTTAAGCCCATCCCGCTCATCCCTAATTATGATTGTGTTTTGTTTTGTTCTTAGGTGACCCAGACAGCCCCATAGACCTCTCGCGTCCGGATTCGGTCCTGGTGAGCAGCGACCCGAAGCAGGATCACAACTACAGCAGCTCGTCCTTCCAGCGTTGCTCGTCTCGCTCTTCCTCGTCCTCCTCGTCCTCACTGTCCTCCCTGGATGAGGCCAGCTGTGACCCTGGCCAGGACCGGCGTGCCGGCAGCGAGGGCTTCCACAGCGACGAGGATTCAGATGAGGAGAGAAACCCCGTCCGTCGTCGCCCACTAACCATCAAGTACCCTCTTCCGGTTAAACGAGCCCGTCACGAGTCCAAACCAGAACTGGACGAGGAGTTGAAGGAGGCGGCCGGGTCTCTGTTGCATCTCGCCGGGATCCGGTCCGGCTTGGATCTTTCCAAGCGAACAGGCAAGAGTAAAAAGCCAGAAAAGCACCGGAAATGAATGGTTCAGTGACATTTTAACCCCTGGACTGTGCATCAGTGACTGTGCCTCACATCAATCCTTCTCTCTTGTTTTTTTGCGCATTTTTATACGAGAAAACTCCATCCCTGACTCAAACTACGGCAATAGCAACCCTCAACGCGGAGGTGAACGAAGCCATACTGAGAAACGCAGGTGGTTGTGCTTCAGGATGAAGGATTTCTCTCGGACGGGGAGAAACTGGTGTTTTTCTCTTAAACGTTTGCATGCTTCCTCTTTAAGTAAGTGTCCTACTCTTCCAAGTGAATCTGTGCTATTTATACAGAGAACGAGTGCATGTCTGTGTTGTTCAGAGCACTAACCTCTCGTCCATTTTATAGACTACAATTACGTCAAGATTCCCTTCTCTCCTTTTTTTTTTTTTTTTGAAGTACAGAACAAAGAATGCAATAATTTTAATCAGGTGGGTGGCGTTATATTCGTTCTCCTCATCAGAGGTACTGGATCATTGTTGGGTTGTCATCGGGTCTGAGCGGCCATGTGCAGGATCTACGGAAACGGATTACTTGTCAGGATCCATCAGTGGTGTTTGGTGATGTTTATGGGGTAAATCGCATGTAAACAGGTCACACTTCACTCCAGAATTAAAATAAAGAAAAAGAAATTACATTTACAAATTAATATAATTAATTGAGATTATTTTATTTTTGTTTTGGAGTGAAATATGACCTGAATATATTAATAAGAGATTTCTAGAGATTTACACAATTAACAAAAGTGGAAGAAAGAACTGTAAGCCGAATCTTGAATATCAACACAGGATCAAAATCCACAATCATCAGCGGAAGCATTCCTAAACACAAACCAGAAGCAGAGGACTGGAACATGTTTTCTTTCTCTCTCTTTGGTGTCTGTGATCTGTTCGGATGCTTCATTAGTGTGCTAAATGAAACAGCTTGCTGTTTGATTCCCTCTGTTCAGAGCCTATGCAAAAAACGAAAGCCGTGTAGCCGTATATTTCCTCTCTGTATATATATATACATATATATATATATATATGTGTGTGTGTGTGTGTGTGATTGTGTATGCATGTATTTCTGTGTCCATTCGTTGCGTGTTTTAACGCAGTCAGCAGACTTTAGAAGATCAACACTGGATTTAAACCATTTAAAGTTTAAGGGACTAAAGACTGTGGGTGTAGATGTAGAGATCATATTTCACTTCAAAATGAAAAAGAAAAATAAGAAATTATATTTTCATAAAGAAAATGAAGATTGAGATTTTACATGATGACATTGTTTTTGGGACAAATTAAGCACATTTTCCCCTTTCAACTACTGGGGAGAATGCACTTAATTATAGAATGCCTTAAATTGAATTTCAAATTAAATGAATGAATCTAATATGAAAACAAATAACTGTTCAAATCATGTTAGTGTTTGCTATACAATCTCTAATTCTCTAAAATCTCTTAAAAAATATTACAGTATTTGTAACCATAGTAAGATTTAAAAATCTTGATATAAAAGCTCATTTAAACCTCACACATCAAAATGTTGTTATAATAATAATAATAATAATAGGATGTAATTCTTATTTTGGGGTGAAATATGATCCACTAAGGGTTTGAGAAACTACTGTATTACTCGCACATTTACACAAACCCGATAGCACAGGTACATGAAAGCAGATGTTTTAAATCTGGTTATTTATTCATGCGGTATGTTCAGAGGGTTGAAGAGTTTCTGTTGTTTTCCCTCATTCGTCTGTGAGTCAGGAGACCCAAAACAGCAGACCCATGCACTGCCTCAAACTCACCTACACTTCATCATCATAATCATCATGACCACAACACATTCGAGCATCTTAATGAGCCGCCCCGCTCTTCATCTCATCTGGATCACAACATCAGTGTCTACAAAACCTGTTCCTCTGGTGCCAAAATATCCCTTCACTGCCAAGACTGTTTTATTTCTATGAAGAAGTATTGACTATTAACTAATAAAACTGCCAAGACCCAGTAAGGGTGAATCTCACAAAACCTGTCAAGAAAATAAACACCTCAAATCAAATAAAGAAAGAAACAAGCAATTATACGATTGTTTTTGTTTTATTGTTTTTTTTATTTAAATCTTTATCATTATTTTAATATTGTACATTTTATACAAATTGTTGCACATAAATAATAAGGCTTGATATATAAGTGTTTGTGTGTGTGTACAGATAGTTGGATACAGTTTTATTTTTTATTGCTGTCAAACGATTAAGAGTTTTGTTTACGCAATGTATGTTTTGTGAGTGTTTATTATGTATATATAAATACACATGCATGCATGTATTTAAGAAAAAAAATATTTATATAATATAAATGATATGAAATTAAATATATACATGCATGTGTGTTTATATATGTATAATACTGTATAATATGCACACAAATATGTAAACAATACTTTTATTTTGGATGCGATTAATATTAATTTGTTTTTATTTATTGATTTTTTTTTCTTATTTGTGTAATATAATTTAAAAGGTGATTATGACGTATTTGTGAGATTCACCCGTGAAGCAAGATGAATTCTGGGAAAATATTGACACCAAATGTACCACCTAAATGTGTCATTTTTAACACAAATGTATATGTATTGCAATTCCTGAAATTGTGTTTCTGTAAACTGCCATGGTTTATCTGTGCTGCCACGTGACCTGCTCGCCATCCCATGATGCACTGCTCATATGAGATCCCTGTGAAGCTAAACTCAGAGGTGGAGGTGTGTCTGTGAATGAATGCTTGTTCTTCTGCAGACTACGGAGTGTGTGAATGATGTAAATAACTCTGATTTGTGTTCTCATGACTTTCTGCCACCTCAGTATGAGTTTGTTCCTGTCGGCCGTCTGCTAGATGGACAAACCCGTTGGTTTTTGTACGCTAACCTCTGTTAATAAAATGTTTATAAAATTTATTTTCGCCAAAGATATGCAATTGCATTATATATGGTATTACTGAATAAAAGATGTTGATTTACCTAAGATGCTTTTGTCCAGATGTGTACATGACACTCGATTTTGAGTAATATTTCAACACCTTATCATCACTTTAGTAGTTAGAGATTACGTAACAGTTACTGGTTTAGTGTGTCTGTTTTATATAAATTTGCTGTAGTTATACAGGTGGTTTGCCAGTAGCTTTATACTGTAGATTTATATTTATCGAATTTAAGGCAAGTTTGTTCAAGTATAAATGAACATTAAAAAGTCTTATCTTTACAGAATAAAACTATTAAAATAGCCTATTTTATTTAATTTGTCCTGTATAGATAAAGACCCAGGAAATAACATACATTTAAAGTTACAGTAAATAACTGGCAAACAGCTGTGGGTACTACTGTAATTTCTACAGAAACAGTGATATTTTAGTTAACCCTAACCCTACAAAGAAAAATACATTTTATATTTAAATAAATATCCTACTGTATATACAATCAAAAATTATTCAAGACACACGGACACTAGTTCATTAATATAAGTGAGGATAGCAGAATTTATTATTATTAAATAATATTAAATATGTAATACAATCAAATATAATAAATATATATACACTGCTTAAAAAAAAATAAAGGGAACGCTTAAACAACACAATGTAACTCCAAGTCAATCACACTTCTGTGAAATCAAACTGCTCACTTAGGAAGCAACACTGACTGACATGCTGTTCTGCAAATGGAAAAGACACCAGGTGGAAATTATAGGCAATTATCAAGACACCCCCAATAAAAGAGTGCTTCTGCAGGTGGTGACCACAGACCAATTATCAGTTCCTATGCTTTCTGGCTGATGTTATGTCACTTTTGAATGCTGGTGGTGTTTACACTCTAGTGGTAGCATGAGACGGAGTCTACAACCCACACAAGTGGCTCAGGTAGAGCAGCTCATCCAGGATGGCACATCAATGCGAGCAGTGGCAAGAAGGTTTGCTTAGCTTAGTGTAGTGTCCAGAGCATGGATGCGCTACCAGGAGACAGGCCAGTACATCAGGAGACGTGGAGGAGGAGGCTGTAGGAGGGCAACAACCCAGCAGTAGGAGCACTACCTCCATCTTCGTGCAAGGAGGAACAGAAGGAGCACTGGCAGAGCCCTGCAAAATGACCTCCAGCAGGCCACAAATGTGCATGTGTCTGCTCAAACTGTCAGAAACAGACGAAGGCATGGATGCTATGGACTGACCCGCTCATTTCCCAGACCTGAATCCAATTGAGCACATCTGGGACATCATGTCCAGCTCTATCCACCAACACACCACAGACAGTCCAGCAGTTGCTTTAGTCCAGGTCTGGGAGGAGATCCCTCAGGAGACCATCCGCCACCTCATCAGGAGCATGCCCAGGCATTGTAGGGAGGTCATACAGGCACGTGGAGGCCGCACACACTACTGAGCCTCATTTTGACTTTACTAGGTTCTGTACAATTCTTTTTATATAGATTTAATTATTTCAAATTACTGGAGTATTTGAAATGATCAAATATATTTATTATGACAATATGATTTATTAACAGTTTCTAAATGTATGTCTAGATTTAGACATATGAGTTCTAGAGTTAGAAATAAAATCCAATAATTACATAAAATATTCTTGTAAAATTAAATATGAAATGATATTATAAAAATGTATATGTATTACTTTGTTAGTTTTAATAGTTATTTTTAGATATTTAGTTATTCCTAAAATTAATTATACTGTATACAGATCTATTACAAATATGTCTGAATATGTCTGAAAACATGAAAATGCTTTTCTGTCATATTCATGTTGATGAATTTAAAACTTTGTATTGAAGTTTTGAGATGAATAATGTGGACAAACGGCTCCATCTGCTGGTTATAAAATCATCTTTCTTTTTTTACCGATGTTTTCTCTCATAGTCTGTATGTAGTGTGTAAATCTAATTAGCTGCACTCAGTAAATCTTAGATTTAGTGAATTTAATGGGTCTCAGAATCGCCTCCATTGATAATTAGCACAGCGCCTCATTCACTTCAACTCAAGCAGAAATTACAGCCTCCTCCCAACCAGCTTCCCTAGCAACCGCACCAAGCCAACAGTTGCCTAGCGACCAGACAGAATTGCAGCCTCCAGCAGAAGAGACCGTTCAGTTCATCACATTTATATTTTACTGTTTTACTGAAATGTTTTTGTTTTGCCTTCACATCAAAATGTGATAAAATATTATTTAAAACAAACAAACAAACAAAAAAACCTTGCACCCCAAAATAAAAGCTTCTTCTGATTGTTTAATATTGCATATTCTTTAATGTAAATCTATGGGGAAAAAAATACTAGCCTAGTGAAGAGTAGATTACACTATCAGAAATACAGGTACAAAAGCTGTCACTGGGGCGGGACCTTTTTAAAAGGTACACTTTTGTATGTTTTTGTATGTATGTTTTTTTTTTTTTATCTAATGAAAAATCTTTGTTATTGTTTATTATCTTTAAGGGATTTTATACGTAGATAGATCAGCTATATAGATATACTTATATTTAATATTTATATATGTATATATGTGTGTGTACAAGTAATATATACTCATTAAATATGAGTATATCTATCTATCTATTGAGATTATATCATTAACAGTCCTTGTATCTCTATACAGACAAAATTTCAGAGAAAACTTTTGTTGAAGTGATAAAATTAATAATTAAGTAAATAGCTAAATCCGGTCACACATAAGGAAAACATTTACAGCAATACTTTGTTTGCAAATAGGTGAAAAGCAATGTTTTGAAGGAATACAAAGAAGTGATTGGTCTTAGAGAACCAGGCAGGCTATTCCAATCAGGAAGGTGCTTTAAATTTAAAGGTACGTCTACCAGTCTCTTTAGAAATGTTTGGCACAATGAAAGAGGGATACTCAATATGTCTCAATCTGTATCTAGGTCTGTATGGAATTAAATGTTCCTTCAAGTAAGAAGGATAATCATAGTACACACATTTAAAATGAACCTGGTACCAGTGGTACTGTCTTCTTGCTTCTGGTGATAATAGGTTCAGAGAGTCATACAATACACAGTGGTGAGTAGTAAAATCATTTTGCAGTAAAGAAAAATTGCACCATTTTCTCTTCCCCTGTGAGCTCTAGCAGAAGTTTCTCCTCCTGCTTCTGCTGTGATCTTCTCCATCTTCTGTTCCTCGGCACAGACACTAGATGGAGCTGTTTGCTTCAATCTTTTTAATTATTTTTTTTTTAATTAAATGAGCAATGGAAGTATTAGGCCTTGGTTTTATTTGCAATCAAACTCGTGTTTTTTCTTTAAAATTAGGGGCCAAGTCCGAAGAGCTTTAGCCCCTATTGTTTCTGTATGATTCATTTTTATTATTCACGTTCAATGGGAGTCTATGGCATCCCTATGAAGGGAACATAGGAAAATGATGAAAATTAGCACAATTGTAGACATGGCCATGAATACTGATCTGACCAAATTTGGGAGGTCTAAGACCCTAAGCCCCTAATTCAAGAAAAACAAAACTTAGTACACCTGATTGCTCTCATCACGCTCATCACAATCAATAGCTTATATTAAGACTCCACCCATTACACCCATTTTGAAAAGTACATTATTCTGTTTTTCTGCTGCTCCCGCAGACATAATCTTGGGACCGAGCAGCATAGAACTGACTAAAAAGGTCATTTTTGATGCCGGGTCAAAACATAAAGTTATGATGCTTTGAAGTTAACAAGGTCTACATTTTGAACTGAGGGTCCGTGCCAAAAACAGCACCACCTATGGGTTTTGAGAGATCAAAAATGCACATTTTGGATAATAACTTCTGAACAATTGATCAGAAAGTTATGATCAATTATTAATTGGTGTCTATGGATTCCCTGGGTCATGACAAATGAGTGGATGTCAATTATGTCAGGGTGGGCAGGACCATGTGTCCGCAATTTTGAAATTTGCCATAAATTGCAATTTCTTTTGAACCATTTGACATATCGGTACAAAAAACGGTTGGCATCATCAAGACTATGTCCCGGATATACCCTGGAAGTTCAAAACAGCACCACCTAGTGTTAATTGTTTAAATGAATTTGTTTTAATGCCTTCTTCAAAACTGATCTAATTCTTTCCAAAATTGGATCTGATGATCTTTGAACTGAGCCGCTCATTTTTGTTCAAAAGTTCTGAGGTTGTGAAGTTAACGAGCAGACCAAAGTTGGATCTGAGGCTATATCTCGGACAAACTTTGATCCATTGAAATGAAACTTGGTATGCTTCATCAAGACCATGAACTGAGAGCCCATGCTAAAGTTAGGAACAGCACCACCTAGTGTTACCGAACTTTTGAAAGTATTGTTTAAATGATTTCCTTTTAAAATCATTTCATTCCCTGATTTAAGCCAATTCTAAATAAATTTTTTAAACAATGAGAATACAAATGTAAAGGTATATGAATATAATGACCATTCAGTGTCATTGTTTTACCTCTGAAATATTGCCATAGTTTTTATGGGGCAAATTCTGAATAAGGAGATTTTTAGCAGGCCGCCCGTGTTTGAGTTCAGAGTTGATCCTAAGGAGAGTAGCTGATGGTTTGATTGACAGCAGAAGCAGCTGAGGGCTGCAGGTCAGCTGTCCAATAAGCTTCTGACGCCCTGGGTCAGGCGGGATCTGTGTGTGTGAGCCAAGCTGTGATTGGCAGCTGCTGAGCTGGAGTACAATGACAAGCAGCTGCTGCTGAACCATCATGAAGATTACAGGCATGAGCTGAATATCGGGACGTCTCACACAAACAAACTAATTACATACGTATGGCCTTTTATCCAAATTTGGAAGCCAGAACATCTGTCTGTGAACTTATAATTATATACACTACTGTTCAAAAGTTTGGGGTCAGTACAAGGGCATAAAATTGATTAGGGTCCCAATATCCAGTGACTACTAAATTGTCCCTAATTGGAAAATAGAAAACATACAATTATTCTAATGTTCTCTTTTGAGTCTCAAATAATCCAAAGTCACTAAATAAATAAGACTAAATAAACGTGAAAAAAATCGGACAGCTGAAGGTCTGGAATTCATAGCCGCTTTCTTTGGTCAAAGCCATAATGCCATTTGACCGACATGTCAAACAACCAATCACAGTTTGTTTCGTTCAGCGTCACGATTCAGGGCGTGGAAATGTCCCCGCAACAACAGAACGCATGCTGTGCAACAAGTCATTCAGCATAGAAAATCCAGATGAGACGCTCGCGGTAAACTTCTGTTTGAAGCATATCTCTCCACTTTTTAGCACCCACCCACGAGCGTCTGTTGTTTCATGTTTGCCAGCAAACGCGGATGAAATTCTCAGTAAGGTGCTTCACTTGATCTTCCATAGATAGGAGACGCACAACTAGTAAAATTGGATTGCATACTTTTGAGAATCCAACGTTTAACTGATCTTAATAAATGCGTATTGTCACTCGCACGTCTGCGCTTTGTTTCCCGGCGGACCGAAAATAAACGCGGCACTCGCATCCCCCGGAAATCTGGTAAAAATTCAACCAATCATTTGATGACTTCGACACTCCTGAAGGGTTTCCAGTTAAGTGCACCAAATGCATCAGACGTTTAGCCAACGTTCCGTGGGCGTGACGTCTGAGGCTGAGACTACCGTTTCCCCAACTGCACCCCGGGCGCCGCAGCAATGGCTGCCCACTGCTCCGGGTGTGTGTTCACTGCTGTGTGAGTTCACTTGGGTGGGTTAAATGCACAGCACAAGTTCAAAGTATGGGTCACCATACCTGGCCACAAGTCACTTCACTTTACTCAAAGTGTGCATCGCGAATTCAGCAAAATCTGGTATTTTTTTCTTTATGTGAAATTTAGCTAGAAAATGCAAATCAATCAAATTTTATTCTCCTAAAACACATTTTTTGTCAAATACTTCAAAATCACTTAACTATACTGTATAAAGGTCTAAGAGAGGATTATCCTGCTTGTTACATATTTCATATATTTAAATAAATAGTTGCAGGCTTGGTGAGCAGAAGAGACTTCTTTCAGAAGCAATCAAAATTTTACCAAAAGTATAAAAACAATAAATTGCTGCTATGCTTTTTAACTCATGGTTTTTTTGTTACACGTGGCAGAATGAAATGTATTTGAGATTATATCTTTCTTTTTTCTAGAAACCATCTTGGAAACATGGCTGCTGAGAACATGTTGAGTTTGTAGGACCACGTCTGACCCATTGTGTCATGATAAGAGATTGTACACTCACTTGCACACACACACCCAGAGGTCACGAGAGCGCAGACAGTTGTCCTCTTGTTCACCACATCCAACTGCTGCAGGAATGCAAGTAAATAACAACTGCAGAAAGAGCAGGTGCTGTGAGTCTGATGGTTTAAACCCGCTGATTGATGGGCAGGAGGCCTGTGAAAACGCCCTGTGGGAGACAAAAGTAAAGGCTGGTAAGGCAGAGCACATGCCTAATCGTCAGTGACATAATAAACTATCAAACTTTTTTTAGAGACTTTGGATGAGAAATAGTCTGAGATAGTTAGATGAATTGTTGCTAAATAATTTCCAAATGCATAGGCCAAAGAACCCAATACTTTTGGAATATGTCAGAACAAAGGAAGTTTAATTTCTGAATGCATCAACTCTTATGAATGGTAATTTTAATGACATAAAGCACACCTAAATTAAATTACTAAGCCTGTGACTTTTAAAAAGATGCCCCAAAATGAACATTTTGTCATTAATCACTTACCGTCATGTTGGTCCAAACCAGTAAAAGCTTCGTCTTCGGAACAGAATATTAGATATATAGGAGGACATTTTTTACTTTACTTTTACTTTTTTTTATTTTAAATAGCCCTGTTGAAAAAAAACTGCATGTGCTGGTTATATGTTTTGATGCTGGTTTTGGTCCTTTGCTGGTTAAAAAAAACAATGTAATAAAATTCCATTTTAGGCAGAAATGAAGGATGAATCCAGTTTTCATAGCTTTCAAAGAACTTTGGACAGTTTCCACGTGAATCAACAACACAAAGCGCAACCAGTGAAATCCGATTCCTGAACAGATTCTTTTGGATTCTCTCGAGCCGGTTCTTTTGGTGAATCAAAACCACTGACTGAAAGCTCACCTGCGCGGGTAGCTAATCAAGATGACCGTCGGTTAGACATTTCCATTACATTTCCAGTATCAGAACAGATCTCCACACCCTAAATAGCATACAATCCAATGAACAACAAAGTCAACAACTGGGCTGCCATTGCTCTGCTGTCATGTTGTTTTATTTGCCATGGCCTCTAGCATCCATACTCATAGCATATGGCTTTAAATCCAATGTTTCTGCATTTCTCAAAATGAGTCACTGTGTGGGTCTTTTAAATAATATTAATAATAATGCTTACAATGTGAGTTAAGAGGAACATATTTTTAGCTCAGTGTTGGCGAAAGAGAAACCATAAAAACCCTAAGAACACAGAGACTATTTTAATCATTGCGAAAACAAGTATGACATGATTTAACATATTAACCTAACTTTCCTTAACAAGCTTCGGTCAGACAGAGAGAAGTAGACAGAGAAAGACAGAAGGATGATGTCATGACACATGATCTAATTCCAAGCCTAGATGATTGGATCATACATTTTCCCCTAATTCAGGGGTAATTAAATGAACAGTGCTTCTTTTCTACACACTGTAATTCAAAAGGGACGCTGTGGCGACCCTTAATCTTCCTCTCAAATGAATGACTTCTAGCCACAGCCTTTTGCTGACAAGTTAACCTTTCAGTGCTTCACGGGAGTAAATGCAGTAACAAGAGATGAATAGTACTGTACTGCTTAATATTACATCTAATATAATGTCACCTCAAACTAAATTATTCTAAGCCCACATGCACCTGTCGCTTTTAATTCAATGTTTGTATCGTTCATCAGCTGGGAAAAAAATTGTTCTGAAAGTAATTCTGATGATATCGTTTCTCTGTGCCTTTATCGTTATAGTTGAGATGTGGACTCTGGTATTCTTTAATATTTAGAATGATTTTTAAAACTATATCATTATCTTTATAGTTGTCATGCTTGACAACAGTTTACTTTATTGTAGTATTATTTATGTAATATTAAAATTATTATTAATATTTTAATTCAGTTTTTATTTGTACATTTCCATTTTAGTTTCTAGGAATTTGCTGTGCTTATTAGTTTTTTGTAATATATATTTATAGCTAATATTGACAGTTAATATAATATGTATTATATATTCAGGTAAATTTTTTTTAGTTTATTTCAGTTACTTGCCACAAGAGTATTTATTATTTTATTTTTCATTTAATGTTTAGATTTTATTTCAGCCATATTTAATTTACCAGTTTATTTCATTATTTTATAGTTTTATTTAATTATATAACCTTGCCTTATTATATTTTTGTAAAACAGTCATGTTAATAATAAATTGGCATCATTTTTGGTTCTTTTCAGTTTTATGTTTGGGTTTGCTACTTTTGTGCAGTTGACACTATTGGGTTGGTATTGATGTCCTATATAACATCTGTGGTTTCCAATTTTATAAAGGGTTTTAAAATATATATAATTTTTTTGTATTTGTATTTATATTTGTTTTGTTTATTTCAATTACATTTTATAGAATTTTATAAACTGTATAAAATCTTTATCTAAAGATCATTGCTTTATACCAGTGAAGAAAGCTATTTAGTGCGCATTGAAATTTTGCTGCATGTGTGATGTTGAAAAGTGAGCCGTCAGTTGTGTGCAGATGAATGTGGGATTTAAACATCTGACTTTAGCAACTGCACACTGACTTCAGCAAGATCACAAATGCTGAGATGTGTGTTCTCCAGCTGTCTTCTCACTGCCTGTTTCCAGGCTGGGCCGTCACAAATATTTGTCCATTAATGTACAAAGAAAACCACATTCGGTTTCACAACATGTAGGATCTCGTCCACAAGCTTTTGCATTTTCAATTCTTTTTATCTCTGGTTCCATAAAGAATTATTAGCATCCAGTCTACAAAAAGTTCTTGAAAGTTGAAAGTTATTCTTCAGGTTATTAAAATGTTCTGCATGTTAAGGCAAAAATGAGAAAAAGCTTCTTTGTCTATGACATTTTACCGCACCAATTTAATAATCATAGATTTTAAGAAAATTATGCCTAGGGTATTGATTTGTTTGGGGTTCTTGCCTTTGTGATAAACATGAAGAAGTTTTATTTATATAGCGCCTATACATTGCTCAAGGTTGCTTAACATAGTAGCAAACACAAAGGCCAATAAGTCAAACTAAGACAGTCCAGTAAGCCACATTAATCCAAAATAAATATGAAAATTTGTTACTAGATGAGTCATACAAGTAGAAAGAGATGATGTATTTCATATTGTAAGAGGTAATGCATAATTTAGGAGCATTTACCCCAAAAGACCAACCACCTAAAGTAGCCGATAACAAGGGATTTACAGAAAACCCAGATCAGATGATCTGAAAGACTGCACAGAAGAATAGGGAGAAAGCAGAAGCGTTCAGATCCAAATGCACGGTATCTTTAATCAGTTTTCAGCAGGCAGGGTCAAGAGAACAGGCAAACAGAAACAATAGAGGCAATACAACAATCGTGGTCAAGGACAAAAGCACAGGTCGAGGCAGGCAGCAAACTATAAAAATAGACAGTAAGTCTAGTGGCAGTCATTTTTTGCCATGATTCAGAAGGGCACACCTTAGCAACTTTATTGCAATGGCAAATCAGAATCAATAAAAAATTCAGATAATTTTTTTGCGTTCATGCTTGGGAATTATTATTTATTATATTTTAAATAGGCAAAAATAATTATACATCTGCTTTATATTGATTAAGTTTAAACAACCACATAGAAATGACCTGGCAAGTATGCATTACAATGGTGATATAATTCATATATATAATTCTAATTTATTTATTTTATTGCATTGTACTGCATTACATTGCACCTGTGTAGTTATGGCCTGTCAAATAGCAGTATTATTGTGGAAAATTGGAAATATTAAAATTAGTTTATTCTTTTTGGAGTTATGTTTTGTGTAATATATATTTATATATACAGTATTTATATGTGTGTATATATATTAGGGGTGGGCATAGATTAATTTTTTTAATCTAGATTAATCTAGATTAATTTTGAAATTAATCTAGAT
>JAUMHQ010000070.1:21134105-21144117 GCA_032361165.1 Enteromius paludinosus
TATATGTATATATATATATATATATATATATATATAAATTGCTATGTGATTAGAATTTTTTTTTATAAATCTATGCCATTTATAAATGTATCACACATGGCACTGAAGATTGAAATGTGAAATATTTATATATTTAATAATATATATTTAATATATTAAATATTTATATAGATATATAAATAAATTAGTGCTGTCATACCATTAATTGCGGTTAATTGCATCCAAAATAAAAGTTTTTGTTTACGTAATATGTGTGCTGTGCATATTTATTATGTATTTATAAATACACACAAATATGTATTATAAATACATTTAATACACAAACATAACATGTTTTTTTTTATATATGCATGTGTTTATATATACATAATAAATATACACAGTATACATGTATATTATGTAAACTAAAATGTTTATTTTGGACGCAATTAATCGTTGGACAGCACTAATATAAATATTTATAAAGCCTGTAGAATGTCATGTAAGTTCAGTAAACTTTTCAACATTGCTGTATTGAGTTAAACATGCTTACATAAACTACTCAGGACAGTAACAGTGTGTGTTACTGGAATAAAATGGCATGGCCCTGGTATTGAGGAATCTTGTTTTTGGAGAATCCACATGTTGCTGTTGTTTAGCGAAAGCTTCCGTAATCAAAACATAACGAGGTGTCATGGAAACGCTGATACACAAATATAACTATTGTAGCCGATCTCATCCAGGCTGATGATGTCATCATAGCTCTCTCAACTTTAATATTAGTTCATGCGAGTCCACATGAACTGATAGGCACGTTGTGTGATGAGCTGGAGAAGGCAGGAGATGAGTGCGGTCGTGTGCTCGGGATCTGTGTGGTTCAGATGATGTGTTTATTATGTAACACTGCTCTTCCTGGAATCACTGCTCAAGTTCAAATGATGTCAGAGCTTCGGCTGAAAGGCTCTATTCTGTTAGAATCCACCTCCAGGATTCAGCATGTGTTCACTCAGGTTTTGTTTCGTGTCAATGGGTCAGCAGGAGAATTGCTTCCGTGCATTTATACTGTACAATATAGATAAAGAGTGGGCTCCAGAAGTCTAAACCTCTAGTCACAATGCTTCTATGTTTCTCAGCTTCATTTCATTACAAATCATATGATTAGTTTCAGTGAAAAGTTTTGAAATGAATATTATTTTCAGGATTTAAATATAATGTGTATTAAAATATGAATAAAATTCATAAACAAAACCAGTCATGAGTAGCACGGGTATATTCGCAGCAGAAGACAATCGCGCGTTTCCGTTACAGACTTGCGCAAAACTTTGGCGATATTGCATAAATGTTGATAAAAAAGGAATTGCGAAAAGACAGCATTTCCATTAACCAACGTTATGCTTCTAAACCGTAAACTTGTCCTTTCATGATAAGTCATAGCAACGAATTAGGGATTTTAAATATATTTATACAAATGAGGCGCATACGTCTATTTTTACAGAGGCAGCACAGAGAGATACTTATCGAATGTGCATGGCGAGGCTGGAATAAACACAAGCATCAACCTTCAGTGTCCATATCAGAACCGAACGGAACCGCATATACTCAGGAATGAACATGTATTAAGTGTGTGTTGGAGGTTATGATACATTTAAGAATGATCATATGACTTTTTACATATGCCATGTGACCTATAAACACGTTTCCATTGCAGTTTTGCTAAATAGGCCTACTCCTCTTTAGAATTGCCTGAAAAAACACTTAATGCGAGCGTATATTTACCGCATATATTTGCGTATATACTTGCGCATATATTTGCGATATATATGGGGGTTTTTGCAAAACTGACGCGTCTCCATTTAGTGTATTTTCAATTTGCAGTTTCAAATTGCGCAATTTGAAGGGTAATGGAAACACGGTCAAACTCTGTCAAAATTATCGATTTGTTTTACTATAAATATATAAAAACTTCACATTTGATTGGTTTATTTGGACAATTTTAAAGCTGATTTTCTTAATATTTAGATTTTTTTTTTTTGCGCCCTCAGATTCCAGATTTTCAAATAGTTGTATCTCAGCCAAATATGTTCCTATCAAACCATGTATCAAAAGCTTATTTATTCAGATTTCAGATGATGTATAAATGTCAAATTTGAAAAATGCCGTTACAAAAATATGTCTGGTTTTGTGGTCCTTGCAGGGTCACATACAGTATAAACAAATGAAGAAATTAACTTAAAAAAATATTTCACCCAAAAATGAAACTTCTGCCATCATTTACGCGCCCTTGAGTAGTTCCAAACCTGTATGACTTTCTTTGTTCTGCTGAACACAAAGGTTTGTAACCAGGCTGTTTTGGTCACCATTGACTTCTATAGTAGAAAGAAAAATACTATGGAAGTCAACGGTGACCCAAAACAGTCTGGTTACAAACTTTCTTCAAAATATATTCCTTTGTGTCAGATAGAACAAATACATTCATACAGATTTGGAGCTACTTGAGGGTGAGTACAGGATGAGAGAATTTTCATTTTTGGGTGAACTATTTCTTTATGAATATAAATCATGACAGCTCAGTGTTTATGTCTTTGTTTAGGTGCTGCTGTGTAAAGATGGTGAAAAGCAGTGCAGTGGTGACAAAGAGAAATTCACTTCTTCTCCACAGGTAATGACAACATTCTGAAAAAGATGATAGTTTTCATCATTCAGATTTAGATTTGACATGGTCTTTAAATTTAACATTTATGCATTTAGCAGACACTTTTATCAAGAGTGACAAGCTGTTGTAGCTGCTTTTTTCATTATAAATTTTTTTCATTAAAGCATTTTTAAGCATAAAGATGACTCACATCAAATATTTGGAGCAAGAAATTTTGGAATTTGTTTATCCTTTTACAAGTACATAAATTTATGTTTGTAGTGTTGTGGCATAAATTATGTAATTATTATAAAACCATTTTATCTATTATTTTATTATAAAAACAGTATAATAATACGCTTCTGGGAAATAATATATACAAAAATGTAATACATTTCATGTATTGTATAATTTTTTGTATCATTTAAATTTAATTATAATTTTTAAAGATTTTGAATTTGTTTTTTTTTATCATTTTCCAGATACATTTTATTTAAAATGTGAGATTTTTAAAATAATTTTACATATATATATTTTTTTCTTTTTTTTTTACATATATATATACATATTTTTTTTTTTTTTCAATTGTAATTATTATTATTATTTTATTATTTTTTTTCAATTCATATATAGTTTTTATTACATTTGATTTGATATTTAGTACATCAAGATAAACCAAGTGAAATTGTTGAAATGTTAAGTAAAAAAAGTTTTAGTTAACTTTAATATTCCTGATTTGCAGTGCATAATGGGAGTTGGCTTTTTGCTGTGTTTCTTTGGTAACAATGACTTGTCTCATTTATGAATTATGCGCATTGTAGCTCATTACTAGGTATTTAGGAATTTAACCTACGCTATTGTTAAAAATCTTCTAGGACATGACTGTTGCTGTCTATACAGGCTTTTATACAGTAAGCCAGTGGTATTGTTACTATATCATCTCTCTGTCAGCCTATCGGTTTGCAGATCTTGTATTTCTCATTCCTCGACGGCTCGAACACACGACTGACCCCAGACCTGTGTGCAGCAGAATTTAATTTAGATTCCCTCTTGAGCGGTTTGTGTTCAGCCATAGCCAGATGTATATAAGATAATGGGCTCTTGGAATTTAGGAAGTGATGTCAGCGGCGCAGCAGGCCAAGCCTAAACGACTTATTATTTTAAGTGTTCAGTTGGGTTTTGCAGAGGAAAAAGCAGCGGTGAAACTTTTACAGCCGTTTTGGGGTAATGTGAGTTGAGGCCCTTAAAAAGCGGACCGCCCTTTGATGAGACGGCGGCTGTGGTCGGGGCCACCTGCGCACAGAGCTGTTGTTTGTGAGGCATGATGCCTGCGAAATAAATGTTTACTCGCAGCATTAAGGGAAACCAGCGCTCAAAACAAACCTAAGCCCCTGCAGCCCAAGACTTGAGTCATCCGCGATCGGGTGGCGCGTGAGTGTGACCAGGCCTAGCGGATCGGGAACCGTGTGGAAAACATGAGCTCATGCAGGATGGGATGACACTCGGAGTCACTGGACATGAACGGGACACACCGAGTGATGGAGTACCTCCACATATGTGAGGCTTTGTTGAATTCACACACTGCAAATTCATTATTTATTTTTTTTATCACTGCTTCAGTCTTAATTTCCTGTAAAAGTATCTGAAACGACTCAAAGCAAAATTGCTTAGGATGTTCAGTTTCTTGTATGTGTGATTACAAGTGTGATCTCATGTTTTATTTATGATTGTGACGATGTGTTGATGTAACATGCCACCCTTTCCCAACAATGGCACAGATGTTTCCTGACTTCACTGAATTTACTGAGCGCTTTAAATGTGTCCTCACCACCATTATCACCACCAGTTATGCTGACTGTGGCTTTTGGTTATATAAGGCTGTCTGACACGAGTTTGTAATAACTTTCTGTAAAAACAGTGCACTTTTGAAAAAACTTCCTCACATCACTAAATGTAAAATCAACCTCTTTCTTCTTTTCTACTCTTTGTTGTTTGAGATGAGAGAGTTGGCTAATGCGCAGAACTGATTCAGAGTAAGCTTGCAACAAAACTCTGGTGTTTGTCATCATGACTGTCTTCTAATTCATGTCGCATCTGATTGGCCACTGTGTTTGTAAACGCAACAGAAATGAGTGTCATTGATTATAATGCTCAGCATTGCAAAAAAAGTGTGCAAACAGAAACTTGATGCAATCTAATGCCTTGAATTAAATGTATTCTCCTCAAAGGAAGATTTGTGCAATTCTTTTCACTATTAGCTGCACTGTTTATTGTTCACTGTATATTTCTCTGGGGAAAAAAAGTGTCTTTTTACTGTGACTTTTCTACTTTGTTTTGTTATTATAACACTGTTTCCATTTTCTTTCTCCCCAAAAAATTTTGTACACGTCTGTGTTGTTCACTGAAAAGCGCCTATGACAAAATTGCAAAAATTGGCTTGTTTTGGGAATCTTATATTTAGACAACATTTTATTTTACACCCAGATACTACTTTCTGAAGAAAGAGATCCAAACCTCAGGAGTTTCTGTTTGAGTACATATTAAAAAACACCCAATTATTCCTTGCAGTTTTTTTATTTAATTCTCGAAATACTTTCATTCTTAAAAATTTTTTTTTTTAAATAGCTAGACTTAAACTTCATGTTCTCCTTTTTATGATTATATATATATAGTCACTTGCTATATGCTGACTGCTAGAATAGGTCTGAAAAAACAAAGAAAAGTGCAGGTGTGTCAGGCGCCCCCAAAAATGCTCCAGGTCTTTAAGGGTTAAATTTGCAGTAGCATTTTTACCCCGTTTCCTTAAATTCGGGGCGGCGTTTTTGTCCATTTTGATGGCAAGTTTGTAAAAGTACAGAAACCTCATGCAATCTGTTGCCACGAATTTACTTTTTAAAGTCGTTTTTTACCTTTTACTTTAATCGTAACAGCAGAAATAGATTACGTTTAATTGAGCCGCAACATTTTTGCCCCATTACCTTGAATTAGTGGGGCCTTTTTGTTCATTAAGATGCCATTTTTAAGCCAGCATCCATTTCTGAACATGACTGTAGACTTGATATTCTGAAAAGATTATAGACACTTAAAACAAGTAGTATGTGTTTTCTCATTCCTTTCTTATTCAGTATATTGTTGTGGTTGATTTGTCACACATTTAATCATGAATGGTGCCGAAGAGCTTCTCTTCCTCACTCGTAGTCATCGATGACATAATCACTGTGGGAATTTACTGTGTGGTTTTGTGGTCCCGTGTTTGCAGTGATCTGAAATGACCTTGTTTCTTGCCCAGACTTGTTTCGCAGCTCTTCCATCCTGTAAGCATCTTACTCTCAGTATAAACTCACAATGACGTCACACAAGTACACCAGCACAGTCTTCAGATGTTTTAGCTTGTGCTGTATATATTACCAGTTTTCTCCATGAATAAGTGATCATTTCATATTTTTTCCACACAGACCCAGATACACAAAACCCAAGAAAGAAAGGATGTGGTGGACAGTCTGTCCTGCAAAGACATGTGCTTGGTTTCAGAAGTCTCATCGGTGCAGAGTGTCCACAGTTTTACTCATCAAAACGCCATCTTTAATAAGGAGATCACTCAGGTATGATCGCTGCACTGAACATCAAGAGAGATTGCTTTAAAAGAATAGCTTACTGAACAAAAAAGGAAACGATTCAGCAGCGCTGTTTTATGTGTTATTTGTTTGGATTTCATGCATTTGGCGCTTTATTGGAAGGAAAAATACATTAAATATTGTGTTTCTGGATAAAGAAAAAGACAGCTCTTTTGCATTGTAACTTTAACAAAAACTAATTTTAAAACAAATACAATAAATATTTTAAATCGGTTTTAATTGGTAATTAAGTAGTGCAAAAATAATTTATTAATAATATAAACAGTCTAAACATTCTTCATTTTTAATACCACATTATATTTTATAACATTTTGCAGAAATGAATATTGAAGGCAATATTTAGATATACAGTATTTATTTATTTTGCATAAAGACTTTTTTTAAAGCCCATTAAAAAGTTTTCTTTTTTTAAACATGGTAACAGTTTATTTTAACAAACGAAAATACTAAAATAATAAGTTACTAAAAATGTTGTAATAAAGTAGTACAAATTATGCTAACAATTTAAATGTAATTTTAATAGGCTAATATAAATGCTATATATATTTATATGGATATACACTGCGTATCTATATGAAATATTATATTCTATTATTATTCTATTATGTATTTTTCATAAATCATCATTGAACAAAAAAAAATCTTGCTTAATTTTCATGATTTTCATTTAATTCTTCTTGATTTTGGGGGAAATGTATCCAGAAAATGTTTTCTTTTTTTCACTCATTATTTATTTTGCTTCAACTTGCTTCAAATATATATATATATATATATATTTTAAATATTTGGAAACAACATTGCCTTTGTGTATAGGTGGATCTGTGTTTTTGTTTTTTCCAGCTAAACCGAATGGCTTGAGTGGTTGCATTGCATCACTAATGTGGAAAATTACACTTGCATTTCACAGACAAAAAAGCAGTGTAGATAAAGATGGATACAGCGTCCTGCCCCTGCTGACCCGTTCAAGCCCTTCTGTTTCTTTTCTTTCGCTCTTTTTGTCTGAAGTTGGAGAGTGGGCAGCACAGGGGAGTGGGAGGGAAGGGAACAGCCACAAGAGGAGCAATTATTTTGGGATGAGATCATTGTTTGGCCCTGTCTATTCACGCCTCTGGCCTTCTGAGACTAAACCAAGCGCTCACGTTATCTCATCGCCACGCTCGCTCTGACATACAAGGACATTTTTAGGGGGATCTTTGCTTTAGGACGCAGCTGCTGCTCTCAGAAGGCCGTGAGATTTACGGAGCTGAAGTCAAGTGTTTTAGACGACAGACAAGCCTCAGGAACAGTAACACGTCGTTAATGTTAATAGGCTGTAGAAACATTGCCATTCGTTTAGGAAATGGCCTTCGGATAAATAATGGTGCTGGGCAAAGCCTCCATCTCTTATGGGTGATTCGGTTGACTGATAGCACCAATGAATGTGTGTTAGCGTAGCATTATAGAGTCAAGGAAGTGGAAACTGGCCCTCATTTCAGAAAAGGTTAATTAAAGTCAACACATCCTCCAACGCTCTTGAGGGTTGCCCCGTTAAACCCTTTTGGGATTCACATAAAAATGGGTTCACGGTATAATTTTGATGAAGGAAATAAGATATAATTGTTTTTGTTTTATATGAAAATGTGAGGGTTTGCCTGCTCCAAAAAAGAAAAAAAAAGAAAAAATAGAAAAAATAAATAAATATATATATATATATATATATGTATATATTACATATTAACTTTAGGTATGAGGAAGAGTTTTAAATGATTAATTAACCTGTTAGATATAAGCTTCACAGTACAGGTAATTTACTCAAAGAAGGAAGCTGGAAAACCTCGCTGATGACATCTATAGCCGTATCATTTCACTTAAAACATTCATTATGATTTTCATAATGTTATTTTTTGCCAAATGGACTATTGTTTTAAAGGGAAGCGGAAGAAACAAAGTATGAAGTCATTGGTTTCTCGTCACGGTGGGGTAGAAATGAAACGATAGAGTTGTTTACACAGGCTGTGAATATCAAAATACCTTGGAGCCTGTGGGAAGCCATTAAAAATAATAGCTGATCTTTTATTAGAAGTGACATCATATTATTATTTTTTTTATCTGCACTGTGAGATCTTGCCAAACATTGTGGTGGGATTGTTTTTCTTGTCCACTTGTGATGTTTATCTCCTGTGTGCTTTTGATGTGAGAAAGAATTGGTGATAACAATATGATCATGGTAGAATATATATTTTCATGACTTTAAATAATTTAAAATAATTGATTAGTTTCAACTAATGTTTTCTGTATGATTCAAATTATAAAAACTAAAACGTAACTAAAAACTGGATACTTGAAATCAACTTTAACTGATACAAAATACAATCCAAGGGAAGTTTTCTCTGTTTAAGTTAATTTTACTTGATGTATTATAATAAAAAACATGTGATATATATGATTATGATTAGTTAATATAATTAACTAAATAAAAAATAAATAAATAAATAAATCTGATTCAAAATATTTAAAATTAGTTTAATATGAAGTGCAAATCTAGCTAAAATGGAACTGAAAACTAATACAATTCTATAAAATTGAAATTATATAAATTACAAAAATAATAAAAAAAATTATTAAAACTACAATTAAAATAAAATGAAAATTCAAATGCACAACATAAGGTATAAAAACAGGAACTGATTTATAATATAAAAAGCTATAATGGTATCTCTGATATTAAATTAACACTGCATTATACAAGATTCAGTTATTTTTTAAAACATTACTTTGTTTATGCTTAATGTTTTTAAGTTGTAGGATCTTTAAATATTTGACAGTGCACATGATTTTATATTTTCTTGAAAAGGTAGGGGGGAAATGGTCAAGCAAAAATAATAGCATATGCCTCCTCAGCAATCATTCATTCATTCATCTGGGACAAATTATGAGGCATGGTTTAATATTTTTATATGCCCAATAGCAGTAGTGATGGTTTCTGTAGCCAACGGCGCTAATAATTATCCTTAGCTGTCTACTTACATTTAGCCCGATATGTTGGTTTTATTGGCGTTGGAGATCACATGCGTTTAGTCTTGCAGAAATGACAACTTCTTTTAACAATCGTTTGGTTTGTGCTGATGTGGGTGGGCTTTTTGAAGACCGCCAGTGGTCATACATTGCGTTCATACCAAATAAACATGTCCAGGACCTATCTGGACTCGGCCAGCTGCTTTCTATTCACGCAGTGCAAACATGGCCAGAAATGGTGCTTTCAAAAGCCTTACGCAACAATCTGTGAGCCTCAGCCAAAAGAAACCTTCACTGCTCATAACATGATATCTGAGAAATGGTGAGCAATCTCCTGATGATATTTCTGAAGTGTTTCTGTAAGTCCAGGCGTAAGTAATCGCTATTTTCTTCAAAAACAAAAGTCACTTTCTTTGGCGTGAAATAATAGCCAGTCACTGTAAATTCACATGGCCTGCTTTAAAATCTATTTGCTTGATATTGTGTTTCCAGAGCGCACTCAGAAAGCTAAGCGAGCGTAAAATGGGCCTTAAGTGTCTCAACATGTGTTCATGTTTCAAGCATTAACAATAAAATTCAAAAACAAAAAAGGATGAAACTAATATCCTCTGTAGTGTGATCCAGCCTGAATAGTTTAGAAATTGGTCATTTTATAAAATCGCCATTCGTTTTGAGTAGGTTTCTTAACCACAGGTCCTTCAAAAAAAATTAGCATATTGTGATAAAGTTCATTATTTTCTGTAATGTACTGATAAACATTAGACTTTCATAT
>JAUMHQ010000070.1:21166550-21187559 GCA_032361165.1 Enteromius paludinosus
CCAGGTGTGAAAAACTTGTTGCATCTTTCTCAAAAAGACTCATGGCTGTATTCGATCAAAAGGGTGCTTCTACTAAAAACTGAGCAAAGGGTCTGAATACTTAGGACCATGTAATATTTCAGTTTTTCTTTTGTAATAAATCTGCAAAAAGGTCAACAATTCTGTGTTTTTCTGTCAATATGGGGTGCTGTGTGTACATTAATAAAGAAAAAGATTAACTTGATTAAATGATTTTAGAAAATGGCTGCAATATAACAAAGAGTGAAATTTAAGGGGGTCTGAATATTTTCTGTACCCACTGTATATATGTTTTTTGTATATCAAATATTTTTTTATTATTCTTGTTTAATTTAATTATAAATTATAAACTATTATGAGCTGTTTGTATTATATACTAATAAATTAAGTTATAAAAATATTAAGTTAACAGTTAATTATATGATACAGTATGTGACTGAATGTGAAATAAACAAAACTCACTTTAAATAAGTGAGTCATCATGACACAACCAAATCATTTAAACGGATGACTTATTCAGGAACGAAACAATATCATGTTCCTCAGAGATGCAAAATAATGCTGTTCTTGTGTTTGGAATTTTTTTGTTGTTAATAGTGCAAACAGGAAATATGGTGTCTAAAACGTCTAAAATTAAAAGTCTTTTAATAAATCTCTTGTCTTTTAAAATCAATCACATTTGTAATCATGGTCATTTTGAAATGCACTATGAAGTCCCGCTTTAAATCAAAGCGTACCGTTCTGAATCAAATTAATCGCGCAACGCGCTTTAAAGGTAGAGTGCACCCAAAAAAGAAAATTACGGCATATTACTCTTCCCAAAGCCATCCTAGGTGTATATGACTTTCTTCTTTTAGATAAACACAGAGTTAAAAAAAAAAAGATCCTGGCTCTTCCAAACTTGATAATGCTGGTGGATAGTGGCCATTATTTTAAAGCTCTGACACAACGTATGAGATAAGTTGCATCATACGTCGCATCATAAGTTAGCTGAGAAACCGGAACTGTGAAACAGTTGATTTCTTTTAAAGCAGTGTTTGTTTGCTTTTAAGGCTCCAAAAACGGCGCCTAGTGGTAAAGAATAAAATTAGTATTTTCATTCAGACCAACATGAAAAGACCAACAAGTGGTAATAAAATAATGCTTCATTTTGAAGTCAAAGTAAAACGGCTTGGGACACATTTTAAAAAAAGAATATTTTCAATGATTCAGAGTTGACTCTTTCTTTTGCAAGAAAAAAAAATGTATACACTTGTGCACTTTCACATTTAAACTTTGCAGGATGTTGTCATGCACTTAGAGCTGTTACACACCGCATGAAAAGTCATTTCAAAAATCCATAATAGAGGCACTTTAAAACAACAACTACAATATTATGGCAGACAACATATATCGCTCAGCCCTGGTTTATTTCTTATTTTACTGTGATCCTCCAGCCACTGTGCAGTGAGCTGGACCCTGCACCATCTCTCCTGGGCTTGCCGGTTAGGGGACACCATGAGCCCCTGATGGAAGCCATTGGGAACCCTGTGAAGGAGCTCAGAGAAGCAGTGGAGATGCTCAATGATACGGCGCGGGAGAGGGGACGCTCGCAGTCACATGACCAGAGCATTCAGGAGCTGCTCTCCAGGGTGTGTAGAGTCAGAAATTTACTTTTGTTGTGTTGAGGCAGACCTGGCAAGAAAGATGTGAGTATTCACTAAGTGTTCTCGTTTCCCAGCATGCTGTGGTGTCGGCACGCGTGGAGCAGTGTCTACAGCGCTGTGCTGAACTCGCTGTAGACGTGCTGGAGATGGAGAGTGAGATGGCTGTGAGATGTGAGCCAGATCGTTGTGGTCTGGATGAGCTGCAGGAGTACCAGGACCAGCTGGAGGTATGGGTGAACTAAACATTACTGCAGGACTGCCTGAAGAAAAATGTTGCAAGAGTTTATGGTGTTTTATCTTACAAAACCTGGCTTCCATTTTTCCTTATTTTTAGGACAAGTAAAATATTTTGCAGTACTACCTTGTTTTTTATGAGTTGTTGATTTTCTCCCAACAATCTTATTGCTGTAATGCACACTCACTATCAATACATTTTTTTTATGAAATTAAATGAAAATATATTTATTTATTATTATATATTTTTATATATCACATCACATCATATCACTATAATTTTAAATATATGTTATTATTGTTTATTTGACAGTTAACAAAAATATAATACTTTAGTCTTTGTTAATAATAGTAATAATTATTCTTCTAAATAATAATAATAATATATTGTTGTGATTTATTTTCATGGCAGGTAATAATACTAGTGGTAGTGATATTGCTAAAAATATAGCTGATTTTACACATGCAGAATTCATGCAATTTACCTATGTGTGTGAGTGTGTTTTTTTGGGGGGGGGTTTCATGAGGTAAGTCCAGGCAAGCCACCAAGCATTTTTGCAACACAATAATATGTCAGAAGAATTTACCATGAAACACGCTCTTAGAACAGGAAGCATCTTGTTTGCCAGGACTTTGTGACCTCCCGGTGTTGATCTAATGGAAATGTCTTTCTCCCACCTCTTATGATGAATTTGTTTTAGCACATTGTTTCTAGAATCTGTTTCCTGTTGTGGTTGAAGCTGGACATCCACCGAGGTTTAGCCAGACCCTTGTTTTGTTCAATAGATGTTAATGAAGTGAGCCCACACATGCCTTTATTATCCACTCAGGACTCCATTGTGTGCAAGTTTTGGCGTTTATGATGTGTATTTGTATGTGTCGGCTGATTCATTTGAGAGTGCAGCATTGTGCGGGGGCGTTGCGATGCAAAAATACCTCGATGGCGTGCAAACACATCTGTCTGGAAACCCCAAAGCAAAAGAAATGACCTCATGGCTCATACTAAAATAGTTTGATGCTCATGCACAAAGCATCTTGACAATCTCTGTTTTGCAGCAGCGGCCTGATTCTTTTTAATTAGCTTCAGAAACTCTGACAGCGATGCATATGTGAAGCATATGGTTCCTTTACCAGATTTAAAGCACTGAAAGTGTGAAGCAGTAAGAGTTTGCACAACTGCAAAAATAACATGTGATGGTAGTGTGCGAATATGGACATATTGCGAGAGGTCATATGATGTTGCTAAAAAGAAAATTATTTTGGGGGTAATGCAATGTGTTTTGGTGGTTTAAGTGTCAAAAAACATTTAACATAAGAACATTATTTTCCACATATTGAACATAGAATCTCCTCTAAACCCTCCTCCTGAAACAGTTAGATTTGTACAAAGCTCATCATTCTAAATAAGCGAGGTATGCTCTGATTGGCCAGCTATCCAGTGCATTGTGATTGGCCGAATACCGCAAACATGTGGCGGAAATGTTACATCCCTTAAATATAGCATGATGCCGAGCAACAAGCACTACCATTCACTGCTCAAAATTCGTGCTTAAATAGTAAGTAGCATGTTCTTTTAATAAGAAAACATAACTTACTTAAAGGTTGTGAGTCAGAAGCACCAGACTGTTCTTGCAGATGTAGAATTCCTCCACTTCATAGTCTCTGTGTACAGCCAGCATAGGCTACTCTCCAGGTTTTAGAAGTCTGTCCTCCATAAAAGCTGTTAAAGGGTGGTGTGGGCAAGTCATATCTTATTTAAAGGAATCTTTATGTAGGCACTAACGGCTTGTAACACTCCAAAGAGAAAAGAAAAAATGGAAATCGCATCATATGACCCCTTTAAAAATAGACATGTTTTCTTCTTCCAGGCTGAATACGGGCTTTTGGAGGATGAAGTGGAGGCCATGGCGAGTCTGGCCAGCCGTTTGTCAGACGTGTGTCCAGAGAGGATGAATGCTGTAGGGACTGAGATTCAAACCAGCCTGAATGCCTGGGACGAGCTCAGCAGAAGTGTGGCTGAAAACAAGAAGAGGCTCCTGCAGTTTGAACACCTGCGCCATTTCTTCAGGAACTACTTGGCATTGATGTAAGTCAATGATAAAACAATTAAATGGGACCTTATTTTCTCACTCACTTGATAAAGACTGACATCACAAAAACACATGCAGGTCATAGTTTACTCTAAAAACAAAATAAACGAATGATTTTTAGGACCTTTTTTAGAACTTTTTTAAATGTGACCTGGCCATGTTTTGGCGTGATTCCCCAGGAATGTGCTATGAATATAATTTGCAAAGCTCATGTTTGATTTATTGATGGGAGATGTCTTTTCACATTGTGTTTTCTTCATATGTTTGGAGAAGCGTCTGGTGAGCATCATCTTGAGCTGTGTGTGTTGGCCTGGACCGCTTGTCTTCACCTCTCTGCCGTTCATCTTCTCTCCCACAGCTCTTGGACAGAAGACACCCGCTCCTGCATTTTCTCAGAAAGCGCTCTGCGTCAAAGCCGAGAGAACCAGGAGCCTCTGGTTAAGGTTCTGGATCAGCAGATCGAGCAGAAGTTTGAGGAGTTTGATCAGCTCGCCGTGGCTGGAAAAAAGCTCTTTGATGACGAACATCACCTCAGCAAAATGGTATGTAAGCTGTCTTTAATATCTGCTTCAGCAGCATTGCTCAACTGATATATAAACAGATTTTGCAACTCTATACTCTCTCTAAGTCTCCTATGAAAGAACAACCTCAAGTCTTTTTTTCCAATGCTCTTTCTTGTGCAGATCAGAGAGAGGATGGAGGAGCTGAGAAGCATGCTGGGATGGATCCTGGTCCACTGGAGGGCTCAGAAGGATCAGCTGTTGAGCAGACAGAAATCTGAAGAAGCTCAGACAGATGCCATTTACTCCGAGGCTACGGTCTGCAGCCCGCAAACACAGGTACAAGCATTACTTTTAATTTATCTTTTCTTCGTGGAATGTGACTTGTAATTCCTCAGTTTTCATGAGAACGAAGAAGTCTTCTCATAAGGCATGCTAATTCTGTCATTGTTCAGGTGGAAACCTCACCCAAGGTCTCTCAGATGAGAACAGAAAGCCTCATAAGTGCGCCCCCTGGTGACAAGGAAGACGGTTTGCAACACAATTATGGATATGAGGTGATGCAGAGTGTCGGTCCTAAAGCAAATGATGATGCAGATCATGTAGAGAGGCCGGACTCTCCATACCTGGTCCTAAAGGAACCCAGTCCCTCAACTTTAGGAGGCACCGTCAACCTCATCCTCAGCTTCAGTAACTCTGGAGACACACAGATCCAGGTACAGGCGCCTGGCAAGGAAGGTGGTATACCAGTGGCCGAACCTTTGCACAGGGTGAGCATGATTAAACATCACAATCACACACAGTCAAACACCTATTGCACTTATATGCTGCTTTGTGTTTGATATCCCTCTCAGTATGCTCACATTTCCTTCTCTTTCCTCAAAAACACTCTTCTCTGTTTTATTTTGTTCTGCGTTCCCCTTTAGCCCGCTGAGTCTCACTCTTCTGCGTCTAAAAGCTTTTGGAAGCGCTGCCAGGGGCTTTTTGGTAGTTTAAAGAGAAAGAAAAAGATTTATCGACACAGTGCAGAAGAGGTAAATATTGTTGGTCGGTGGCCCTGCACGAGAAAACAGAAACATGGTAATTGTGTGCAGTGCTGGGTAGTAACTGATTACACGTACCCTGGATTACGTAATCAGATTCAGATTATACAATGTTGTAAAATACTTGTAATCAGACTACAGTTAATTTTTTATTGGTTACATAGTTGCATACTCAACAAAATACCAATTATTCATAATTTCATCAACTTTAAAATTTTCCTTGCTAAATAGCCTGCTGCCAAACAATTCAGTGTTGTTGACATTTACACAAAGATTAGTCAACTGACTATAATTACACAGAAAACTGATTACATTACATTTGACTTACAAAAAATGTATGATTTGCAAAAAGCTTTCTTTCTCAACATCCCAACATTGCATCAACTACTGGTTGAACAAATTTTTTGTATTATTATTTAATCATGTATTGGTATGTCTTTGAAAGGCTTTCGTCTTTAAATCAGGTTTTTAAAAGTTATTTTAATTTCATGTTTTTATCATGTAATTATTAGCTTTTTTGGGTTTTTATTAGGTTTGGGAAACCTTGCTGTAATATAATGTTTACTGCACTTTATGTTGTTAATAATAATGAGTGGAATATATTTTCTTTCTCTTTGTATTTTTATATTAATATTTTACAAGATTATTCTATTTAAATCAATGTGATAAACAGTTTAGGTCAAAAGTATGGAAGCTCTATTCTGGCGCTGAATAAAAAAAAAAAAAAGAAGACTTTTTTTATATAATGTGAGATATAAACTGCCAATTCTGTTTTTTTCTTTTCTTTTTTTTCAGAATTGCGGGATATAAACTCACAATTACAAGTAATCTAAAATCTTTTCTAAGTTTATATCTTACAACTGTTACACAAAACAGTCAGAATTGAGAGTTTATATCTCGAATTGTGAGGGGGAAAAAGTCAGAATTGGGAGATTATAATTGCCTTTTTACAATTATTTAGTGGTGGAAATGGGCTTCCCTGCAGACATCATCAAAAAGTAGTCTGATTATATTCCCTAAAATGTGTAATGTAATGGATTACGTTACTAAATACAGTTTTGGTGTACAATTTGTGAGAAATCTACCCAGCTCTGCGTGTGTGTGTGCATGAGGACTGTAGTGTGATGGACTGACTAACATCATGATCTTTTTGATCATCTTATCATATTTTTTTTTACATGTTACCAAAGCATTGCAGTACATCTCAGAATTATAGAATAATAGTATTCTACTCTGAAATATCGCCATTGGCCTGATCGTTTATTTATGCATTGGTTGGAAAGACAACAAAGCCAAAGCCAGGCTGTGATGGAAAAGAGGTCACTACGGTTTAGAGGAGATTGCAAACAGGTATGGGCAGGTAATTTAAAGATGTCGGAGGAAATAGCCACTTCCAATGATCTCATTTTGAGCTGCCGGTATATGGGAAGGATTAGAATCCGGGAGGAGAAACTCTTCCAAGACTCATATAAAGCCTCATTTCAAACATTCGGGTTGTTTACAAAACTGTCTTTGGGAACATTTTGAAAGTAATTGCAGCAAAAATAAAAAGTGTGTGTTTCTTGGAACGGTTACAGGGTCTTAAAATATAGTAGCAAATAGTAGCCTTAAATGGTTTTGCAATATCCTTGGGACTTTTATTATGCCATTAGAGTCTGTGAAATAAAAACTTTGGTCGGTATTAGAAGTTATTTTGGTCATTTTGCCCATTGCTGTAGGTTAGCAGCTCTCATGTAATCCAGTATTTTTTTTTTATATCAGGAGGATTTACATTTGTGGGAAAGTGTCTAGCTGCTGTCATATCATTTTATTTAATTTTTTGCATTTTTATATCTTCTGTCAGCAGGATTGTATTTTGTGCCCTCGCAGCTATCAGCACATAAAAAACCTCTCATGATAAAAATGAGACCCTAGAGATCAGAGCCTATAATTGCAAAAATGTAGAAATGATGATTGAAACATGTGCATTGAGCCTTCTGCACCAGTACATTAGCATCAGGAACTGAGCAAACTTTACATTTAATTAAGTTTGATTAGTTTCATTTCAATTAATTAGACTATGAGCCAAAAGAAAAAATGTACAATTTTGTCATGGACAGCCCTTCTTTTTACTCTTTAAACTATTGCTCTATCATGACAAAGGACTCTCAAAGAGGCCAGAGGTTATTATTAGATCTAAAGATTTGCTGCAAATCAGTTCTTTTAATCAGATATGCATGGATGGAGAAAAACAATGACAAAGAAACAGGTGATAAGGGAGATTATAAAATCCATGCAGTGGGGTTTTTCACTCTTATGTAAGCTCTCTTTAGGGCTGATGTTAACTTATGACAGCAGCGCAGTGCTGAGATGTGACCTCACCCTTCGCTTCCCATGATGGCTGAGATTTGAAATGGGTCTGGAGTGCTGGAGAATTGGTTGCGAACTTTCTAGAAAGACCTTCCTGACTGATCTGTGGGTAATTTATGGTCTGGGGCTGCCAGAGCAGCACAAAATTAGTCACGGGGTGAAAGGTCAAGCCATTACAGCTGTGTATGACGAAATCTTTGAGAGCAGATGATTCTTATTAAGCCCAGAGTTAACAAAAAATAAATAAAAAATCAAGTGTGCTTGTGATGTCATGCTAGTGTTCTTTTGTTGATGCTGTTCTAATAACCTAATGCTATTGCATTATTGTTGGTGTTTTGTGTGGCTTTTTGATGTAAGCAACCACTCAGAACACCATAGCACAACCGTCTAGAACATCAAACACACATGCCTTAGCAACTGCATAGTAACACCCTGACAGCTATTCAAAACATGATTTTAACAGCATAGCAGCTCCCGGTCAATCATCTAGAACACAGTAGAAAATACATAGCAGTGCCTTTGCAACCAGTTCAGAATAACTGCATAGTAATGCCCCTTGACAACTATACACACCATACCTTATTAATAGCATGGCAAACCTAGAACTTCCTACCTAGAACTTCCTAGTAAACCTGGAAAATAGCATAGCATCACACTTAATAACATAACCATATAATATGACCTGGCAACTACCCAGAATCCTGTAGCAACACCGTGGCAACCACCTGGAAAAGCCTAGAGATCTTGTGGCCATGCCAAAAATCCAGTACACCAAAAGCAAGAAACACTTTAGCAAACACTCAGAACCTTACCAACTGCTTAGTCACTGCATCTTGACGACTAGCCACAACACCTTGGCAACAGCATAGCAATGCCCTAACAGCCACCCAGAACTTCTTAGCAACTGCATAGTAATGCCCTGAAAATTATCTAGAATATTAGCAAAAGCATAGCAACACAAAAAAACTACTCACAACATGTTGGTAACCACATAGTATGTAGCGACGACATAGCAACGCCCTGGAAAAACGTTCACAACATACTGGTGGTGTATTAGCAAGTTTTGCATAATTTTTCTTCACAGAATGTAGGATTTTTTTATTTTATCCCATAAGAAATTCCAGATGAATTCCAGCTGCTTAACATAAGCAGTGAAGGAAAAGATGTTTTAGCATTTTAAATGTTTTTTTATCATTGCAGATCGATGTCATCATTCATCAGTAACAAATGTGAAGCAACATGTGTCTGTGTTTTTGCTTAGGAATGCTTTGCTTGAGCCAGGCACTCGCAGAAGTACTGTGTTCAGATACTAAAAAACTTATTTTCATAAATGGTTATACAAATAATCATTTTTCAGTGTTTGAATTGTGAATTAGACTGGCCACAAAAAGTATTTGAACACTTAAGCCACACTTAAAAATGAATGTAATAAAATATTAGACCAGTCACATTTGTTATAAAGATGATGTAAACAATGTAAACAAAAACATTTACATCATCCAAAACACAGAAACTTTGTGGTTGTGCCACATGTTAATTAGTTAATGTGATGAACTACACCTGTGTTTATTTGAGAAAAAATTACTTCATTCATTAAAAAATGACACCAACAGCTGTCTGCAGATGCCACTTCATTTGATATCTTGTTTTGCAATGCAACGACATTGATTCATTTTTATGTGCGACCTAACCACCCAAATGCTTTTTAGGTGCGCTGCACGTCAGATAATTAGCATGATATATCCTTGAAAGGTGAACTTTGAGTTGAAGTGTGATACTTTTGCATGCTATCCATTTTATGCATGGAAGAAAAAATGTGATAACCCTATTAAACAATCTTTCCCATGTGTGTTTTAGGTAAGTACTTACTTGCATGTTACGGAAAACAACACGGCAGTGTATGAGAGTATGACGCTTCCCCAAGACAAAGCTCCAAGGCCCTCCTCATCCTCTCCGAGGACCTCCCTGTATACTCTCTCCTCCCCTTGCACCTCCCCATACTCCTCGTCCTCCATTGAAGACATGCTTCAGCAGGCCAACAACCTCCTGCCAAAGAATGGCAACATCTTAATCTTTAGCAGCCTGAAGAGGAAGAGCAAGAAGATGAAGAAGAAGAAAGATGACCGTAGACACACCATTCAGAAGATCATGGGAGAGGATCTTTCAGAGGAGGCTGATTTGCCACCTGTACATGAACCGGAGACATACAATACACATACTTGGCCCCTGAAGGAAAGGAAGAAGCGGAAAAATTCAAGGAAACCAAATAGTGATGGAACTCAGCTTTTGGACTACATAAAGAACCCTTTAGTGAAAGACATAGATGAAGAGTGTTCTGGACAGGTTAGATCTCCAGTTCACAGCACCGTAGAAGTTGCCACCAAACGACATGTGAAGAACCACTGCAGATTTCTGTCCTTGGGTTCTGTGTTAAGCTTCGACCTGCCCAAGGATATGAGCCTTATCCCTAGCATTCAAGATGTCATCACAATTGGCCCTCCTGAGCAAAAGAAAACCAACTGTCATCACCAGGACTCTCAGGTTGATCGACCGACAGCTCTGAGTACCTTTAAAACAGTCCGCTCAACTTCAACCCAAAAAGAAGAGCCCAAACAAATTTCCCCAGGTGAAGTAACCCTCAAGATTGATTGTAAAGAATCCAAAAAGATCAGCATTGACACAGATTCATTTACTGAGGACGAATTCCCTCCTCCACCTTCTCCAGTTGTTGAAGACATTTCATTTGAAGAGAATCATCCTTTATCATTCAGTGACTTGACCAATATCCAGCAGAAACATCTGTCTGAGATCAGTATAGTGCCCAAAGAAGAGGTGGTTAGTTTTAACGCAAATGTGACTCAACTTGACAACAAGGAGAGCCACATCGTAAGTCCTTCAGAAGATGCAATCCAAGGGATAGCGAACCACAACTCAACTGCACCAGAGATTCATGTATGTCCTAGTGTCCATACCTTGGTTCACAATCTTAATGGACATGTGTTCCATAGGCCAGTGAAGACATCTAGCACTCAACAGTTAAGTCCCAGCCATGCATCTCATGTGGTGTTGAACTTCAGAGCCAATGGAAGAGAGGACTCAGTGGACTCTGGTCACTCCAGCTCTGGAAGCTTCAAATTATGTGCTGAGGGTCCATACATAGACTCCTCAGATTGTCCAGTGCCCAAAAAGACCATTGGGAAGGTACAATCCCTGGATGCAGGAGTGTCCAATAAGTACTTTGGGTTCTCCAAGGACAAGAGCATTACCTTATCTATCGATATTGATGATCCAGTTCATCCTGACCATCAACAGTTTGAGCAGGAAGAGGAGGAGCTGGAGGACATCTGGAACCACACCAACAGCTACAGAGAGAGTCTAAACTCTGACATCATGTATAATGGTTACCAGGCCACATCATCTCCAGACCAACACAGGGAACCCTCACCCAAAGAACAACCAGTGCTCTTCAGGAAGTTGGTCACGGCCTCTGCACCCAACCTTCTTGTGGCGGAGTTCAGACTGCCACCATCTGTCCAGACTGTGATGGGTTTTGGGAAGCAGCAGAACCCAAGAGAAGAAAAGCATATTCTGGATAAAGGGGACAGGAGGTCTTGGGCTGCATTCACTCAACAGGAACAGGTTTACAAGCAAGTGGCTGTTAATGAAACTGCTTCAGATACGGTGAAACTACCTGAAATACAGGACCAGCAAAAGTATATCTATCATTATAAAGAGGAGGAGGAGGAGGAAGAGGAGGAGGAGGAGGAGGAGGAGAAGGAAACAAGTTTTCTGAAGGTGAGGTCTGAAGTTGGCAGTCAAACCCTGTTAGATGTGGTTTAGGACTTTAGTCAGGGGTGTCCAACCCTACTCCTGGAGGGCCACTGTCCTTTAGAGTTTAGCTCCAACCCCTGTTTAACACACCTGAATTAGCCAATCAATGTCTTTTTAGGCATACTTGAAATTTGTGATGACGCAAGTTGAAGCTAAACTCTGCAGGACAGTGGGCCTTCCAGGACTGAGGTTGAAAATTCCTGGTTTAAGTCCTGCTCTTTGAAGGCCAATGTCTTGTAGTAAAGGACACACACCTGAACCAAGGACCTCAAGGTCTTCATGATTACTAGGAACTTCCAGACATGTGTGTTGAGGCAAGTCAGAGCTAAATCTGCAGGATGGTGGCCTTGTGGTTTAAGTTGCCTGTTTAATTCCTACCCCGAGCACAATTAAGCTCACCTGAACTAGCCAATCAAGGTTTTACAAGGCATACTAGAAACCGGGGAGGTTTGTTGGGTCAAGTTGTAGCTGAACTCTTGGCTTATGCTTCTTTGAACACATCAGAATGATATTTATGAGATGAGAGCCACCCAAGTGTTGTATTTAGTAGTAGAATGCTTTGAAAGCCTTGACTTTCTGATTTAGAGGCTTTCGAGGACAAAATGGTGGATACCTTACATTTCCCGTCATTCTCTGTGGAAGCAAAAATGTTTTTCAATGATGCAGTTATATTAAATGGCTGAAGTAGGAACCTTCAAAGACGACTGAGGGATTTAATGGAAATCTTTTCCCTCAAATAAAGTTGTTGCCAGCATATTTCATATAATTTTGCCCATTGTTGTAGTTCTAGTTAGCACACATGTAATCTGTTTCTGTCATGGTAATTAATGCATTGATATTTGTTTTCTCTACAGGACCAGTCCATGAGCCTCCTGTCTGTTCATATGGAATTGGATGAGATAAATGACAATGATATCCAGGTATAAAAAATATAATTGCAGACCAGATACAAGAAAAGAGTATATGCTAATAGTTGGAATGGAGAAATTGTTATTGTAGTTCATCGTATCAAGGTTTTTAACTCTAGTCTTTGACTGTTGTTTTTCAGAGTGGAAGAGAAGAACTGGAACTTCCATCAATGGAAGGTACACTGGAAAGGAAACACAAACTACAACTGGGTGGAAAGAAAGTAAATATCACAATTACAGATATTTTCTTGACCCCAACCACAACAAATAAGCATTTTGGCTGCATTTACACTGGCCAAAAAAGTCAGATTTTTCTTCTGACACAGATCGGAATTTTATGCATGCGTGTAAACTCAAAAATCCGCACAAAATCCGATTTTTTTCACAACTGATCTGGGCCACTTCCAACTGGGAATTTTAATCTGATACACATCCGATATCTGCACATCCGACCTACATCTGAACTTACATATCCGAATCCCCGCGGAATTCCTAATGCAAGGGCAACATATTTACCCATAAAGACAATGTTAATGCTGGCTAATTTAAATGTAAATGTGACTAAAATGAGACATATGAAAACTACCGTTATTTTTCGTTCTTTATTCGTTCAGTCAGATTTTGTGCTGCAAACATCCATGACAACTGTTGTCCATGCTGGAAAATAAAAACTCAGTGCGAGTTATAAATAATTTTATTAGCACGGCCATTCAGATTCCAAGGGTCTATCATGTGCGTAGTAATGACATCATTGACAATAATTTAGAGTGGGAATTAATGTAAAACCCAATAATGTAAAGTTAATGTAAGCAGGCCAAAAGAAATCCGATTTGTGCATTAAGATTTGCAGTGCAAATGCAGCTTTTTGTGCTTTTACCTGCAGGCTACTGTGGTAGAAGTCAAATTAGGTTGCATTACGGTTGGTCTTTATGTAACCAATAAAATACATTTACTATTTTAGGCACCATGCAGGGCATGGAACTCCTATCATGCTGTGCTATACAAACAAACAATATGTTTCTATCAGGACAGGAAAGATACACTCAAGGTAAGCTTGGAGACTTCATGTTCTGGCTTTGCAACCAAGTAGAAAACTTTGTGTTCCTTTATTGCAAACAGACATCATTAGTTACATTGCAATGTTGAACTTTGATTAAATTGTGATTGAATTAAGGCAGCTGTAAAGAATCTAAGTGTATGAGTTTAGCTAAAAATGACTCTATATTTGTACTCCACAGAGCTGTGTGACCAGCCTTCCTCTAAATCTAATTGGAGCAGTGTGTGAACCATCGCCAGAGTACACCAAAAAACCCAACTGCTTCTGCTTGAGGTAACTGACGCACAACTCTAATGTTGTCTTAGTTAGAGATGGAAGTAGTTGTTTAAATCATTTTCACCTGCACATATTTATTTGAAGGACTTTTCTCAGATTGCAGGACGGATCTGAGTATCTCCTCAGTGCATCATCCCGATTTATGATGAAGAAATGGATCCTCAGAATCCAAGCACACACTGGTAATACACCATATGCTATCTGTCTGTTTGTTAACAAGTTTTCAATTAAAGCATTATATGACCACAGTCATATTCACTCAAAAAATCCTCTTATCTCTACAGCGTCTAGTGATTCTGTAATGAACAGATCAGCATGTCATGGCTCTTCAGCTTCAGCAATGCTACCTCGACATTCTCCTGCTATCAGCGGCTGTCCGTGTGGAGATAAATGTCACTGCTCCATGAGAAATTATGTCACCACCACCGTTTTAGCACAGAGTCAGCCCGCCCCAGGACGAACCAAAGAGATCATAGTTCACACCAGTGACGCTCTGCAGATCCACCGAAGGCATCAGGATCTGTTGCGCCCCTCGTTCTCAGATGCGGGACATTGTGGTGAGAAACTGTGACTAATACAGTTCAGTGAACTAAGAAAAAAAAAGAGAGTAGATTTTCCTGTAACCGGACACTTTTTGCCAACAAAAATTGTGGTTACTTTTTTTTTGAGCATTGGTTCACAAAAACAAACTGATAGGGGAAAAAATATACTGAAGGCTTCTGAAAATTCTGCTTTTCCAACACAGTTACAAATTACAATTAGAAGTGTGCTGTCAAATGATTTATTACATCCAAAATAAAAGTTTTTGTTTACGTATTCATATATTTTATTATATATAAAGATATTTAACATATTTTTCTTAAATATATGCATGCTGTGTTTGCCTTTAATAAATATACACAGAATATGTAAACAGAAAATGTTATTTTGGATGCAAATAATCATTTGACAGCACTAGTAACAATACAAAGCAGTTATTTTAAATTGTAATATTTCATATTATTTTAGTACATACTGCGTGTATATATAGTACAATTTAGTTAAATGTCATAACTATTTAATACAACGTCATTGATTTAGTGTCTGAAAGTATATTATGAAATATATCATTTATAATAAATATGTATAAATTGTATAAATATGTGGTTAACTCCTTTTGTTAATAAGTTGACTGTAATTAAACAATTTTTTATTGCACTATAAAATATTTCTTACCAGCATTTTGTCTATAAAACAAACTTTAAATTTATAATTAAATTTATAATTTATTTATTAAGTAAGCTACTTTTACGTATTTGAAAGCCTGCTTGAGATAAATTTAGCTTTAAGTTTGACAGAAAGTACTTTCCTCAACACTTCCAACTAATGCAAGTGATAAATAAATAATATGCAAGACAAATGTTTTAGACATCCAAAAGAGGGCAGTAGAGGACTCTGGACTCGGAGCTTCACGCAGACATTGAGACATGGTCACATCTGTTCGCTTGTCAGCGGTTTTCTATTTCTGGAAAAGCACTTCTATTCAGCTCTGGATTTTGTCATTTCCACCTTGATCACATTATTTCTCACCTCGAGTACTTTGTTACTCACTTATACTGTCTGCCCTTGTGCTGTAGAGGTTGAATGATTCCATTTTTCTTTTCTCTCTTTCTCTGAAGAGGATGAGTTTGACTCTCATGGCCAGTGTCTGAGACCGAAACCGTCCTGTATGTCCACTAGTGAGGGCTGGACCAGCGAAAAGAGACGCTCACACTCCTTTACCTCAGGTACATCTGAGTCACATTTGACACATCCATTAGCACTGAATTCAGCTTTACCTAAACTAAAATAGGGGCCTATGAAATCATTGGTTTTTTTTTGTTGGTTTGGTTATTATTATTTTTTTTTATTCATTTGTAATTTTTCCAAATGTTTTAATATTTCTAGGCTGTGTTTTACTGGTTAGGGTCAGAATGTATGACATGCAGTTGAACAACAATTAATTACAAGTTTAACACACACACACACACACACACACACACATAGCATGGGACTGTATGGAATGTTTTATTTATAAATATTTTCCCCCCATATTCCATTTTTTTTCATTACTTTTTTCTGAATTCCATTTTAATAGCTAAAATACATTTTAGTGATTTCAAAAGGATGTATAAATTAAATCATACAATTTTAACAGTTTACAGTAAGTTTTAAAAAAACACAAATGATGGCCCTATGAAGTATATTTTGGCCTGGTTTCATAGACGGGGCTAACCCTTAGACAGGATTAGGCCAAAGTTCAATTAGGACATTTATGTAGTTTTATAAACATGCCTTAGAAAAAAAAGCATTACTGGTGTGTATCTTAAGACAAACACAGGCACTGACATGTTTTAAGATCAGTTAAGTTTCTTTCAGTTGAAACAGCTCAGATTTACATTTTAGTCTAGGAATTGTTTTAAGTGTTAAAAAGCATGAAAAATCTGTTAAAATAATACAACTTTAACAAATTATGGTTAACTGTATGGTTTATTACAAATGTATTATACAAAACTGTGGTATTCAAATGAAGGCATGAGACATTAACAATAAAATTAAAATTTTATCAGGCTTTTTGGCATCAGAGTTTTACTATTGAAATTAAAACATGGATGAAAAATAGTGTAATTATTCCTTAAAAAACATTTTTTTTATATCTCTACAGCCACATATCAGAGGATCAAGCCTGTAGCGCCGCCCTCAGGCCCAGGCCAGGACAGCAGCTCTAGCTACTCTGTGACTCTTTTCATCGGAGATGGTGAGATTCCGTCTGTCTGTAAAAGCACAACGAGGGCTTCGCCAAACAGCATCCGACAGGAGTCCTTCTCTGATCTGCCCATGAGGAGCTACATGAGCCTCCCACGACCCCCAAACAAATCCGTCTTCAGGAAGTTCTTTGGGAAAAAGGAGTAACGGACACTTTCTGTGACACTGCAGGTCAAAGACCAAGACTGACATGTGCAGGACACAAGTTCAAAACATTATTTATGGATCTGTTGGAGAACCATTTGTTTATTCTTTTTGAATGAGATCTTGTATGAATGTGTTGCTGCGAGATGTGTAATGTTCACTCCTTCGACTTCTCAATTCAGCAGCCGCTTTGATATCGGGATCATGAAGGGTTTAGTCAAAAACATTTGTCATCATTTACTCACTCTCATGTTGTTCCAAACCCATATGACTCTTTCTTTCATGGAAGATCATGCATTTAGCTGCACTTTTTATCCAAAGCAAATTACAGAGGGGCAAAATAATTTAGAAGCAACCCAGAGAGGAGGAGAAATGCAAAGAGGAAAATGCTGAAATATTTAAAGAACAATGAAGTCTATCAAGCTCCAAAAAGACAAAAACACACCACACAGTATTATAACAAGAGTGCTTATGACTCATCCACTATATACCAATTGCTCTGAAGTCATAGAACAGTTTTGTGTGAGAAAAAAAAACAAATTTAAGTTGTTAACCTCAACCCAAACATTTTAATATGAAGGTTCAAAAAAACCTGATTGTGGGCCAAAAGTAAATACATTATATCTTAGAAATATTATATTGGTATATTCAATTGTGTATTAAATTAAATGTATTGGTCTACGTATTAAATCCAACTAAATTATTTTTTTTAAACCATTTTATTTTTGCCATTTTTTCCCCCTTTTTATTTGGATAGTACAGTATTTAAAAAAGAAGAGTAGAGAAATTCAGATTTTTAATGAAAGCCCTTTTCCAGCACTAAATAAAAAGCTTTTTCGTAAGATATAAAGACGCAATTGCAAGTTACAAATTCAGAAATGCAAGATATAAAGACAGAATTGTGAGATATTAACCTCGCAATTCTAAGAATATATCAGTATTTTTTTTCCCACTCATAATCTGACTTTATGACTCACCATTGCAAGTTTATATCTCACGACTCTGAGAAAGTAAGTCAGAATTGTGACTTAATATCACACAATTCTGAGATATAAAGTTGCAGTTCTGTTTAATTGGGATTTGTATGAAAGGGGCTCTCCTTGAGAAGGATTAGACTGAATGTAGTTTAAAAAGTGAAGAACACAACAACATAGGAACATCATCATGAGAGTGAGTGATGATCTATTCACACACTAAAAATTATTACTATATCATCTTATATTAAAACGTTTTAGTTATATCTATCATCGTTGGTGTGAACTCATCCTTGAACCTCAACATTTTCCCATGCTGAGATTTCATCATTTGCCAGATTTTTCTTCATTATTTTTCCATGTGTATAAATGAGTGCAGTTTGCAGTGGATGTGATGACAACCATAAAAGACTGCCTTACTGAATCTACTGATATGAGATTTTTGATACCTAATGTGTTTAGTGTTCCCACCACATTCCACTTCAGGTGGTTTTCAGTTCATGTATTTTCTGTTTTTGGCGTGGATTGCGTTTTCTGTTGCTGATTATCTTTGAGGTTCAGTATGTCCACTCGTTGTGTAGTTTCTCTGAGGTTTTGGCACATATTGTTTGTCAGCTTGTCATGTTTTTCTGTCGGCTGGTTTGAGTTCTGTGTGGTCTTACAAGGTTCGTTCAGCCAAAAATGAAAGCTGCCATTATTTATTTACTTGAGGGTAAGTAAATGTTGACAGTAATTTACATTTTTGTCCAACTCTCCCTTTAACGTGTGTTTTTCCAGACTAAACATTTGATTCACCTACTCTAGCATTGCTTTCTGTATGTAAACTAATGCAGTGATGTTTTTTTTTAATGCAAGATGTCATGGCATGAATGTCTATGACCATTTTTTACACCATTTAAATATGTAATGCATTATTTTAGATATTTTACAGTGAGAAATATGTTCAGATTGTAAAAACTTAGTTAAATTGTGCCTTGAAAATAAATGTCTTCATACAGTAAGCATTGTAAGAAAATAAGGTCATTATAGCAGTTTGAAGGAGCACAATGAGTTCACTTCTTTTTTCTTGAGTTAAGGGGCATGGCAAATGCCCCTCCATGTCATATACCTCCATAATAAACTGCCAAAAGTAATAAACTGAATAACTGCAGAATATAAGTATAGCTGAAATTTGAACGGGACATCATATTGCATTTATACCCAGCAAACCATAATATTCTCTTATTATTCCCAGTCTTAAGATACGGCTATTTGAACATTTGTACTTTTTAAAATCATTTTTAATGCTTTGTGTGACATAACTGAATATTGATGTATCAAAATGAATAGTTATATAATAGGCATTTCTGTCCAACCCAAGCTGTGTTTATTTGTATTGCGCTTTTCACAGTTCTCATCATTACAAAACAGCTTTAAAAAAAAAAAACTTTAAATATTTCCAAGGTTTACGTGTATACTGTAAATAGCAGAGGGCCTAAGACAGAACCTTGTGGTACTTCATACTTTACTGGTGTTAACTGAGAATATTTCCCATTTAAATAAACAAAGTGGTAACGGTCAGACATGTAGGATCTTCCTTAAAGCATACGACATGTGACTGGCAACTGCAATGTTCCCCTTTTTCATAAGACTCTTGGTAACATGTTTAACGGTCATTAGCATCGAAAATCCTAAACGTTTTTTTACATATATTTTACACATTTCTAACACTAGAATTACACTATAGTCGCCAAAACCCTAACATTGGGTTTTTCTTTTGCTGTTTGTACAAATGGGAAAGAAAAAAATATACTTGTGGTACTCTTCCATTCACTGTTCTTCCCAACTATGACTACTTCTGTTGCTGACAAACACCTAAATGTGGAAAGGGTCCATTTGTTCATGTTTTTGAGAACCAAATAAATCATTTCTCTGTTGGTTTAATTTTGCAACCAAAAAATTACTTTGCCAAAACATTTCCAAAAATTGTTTGCTGGGTATGGTTACATTTCAGAAATGTATTTGAGAGATAGAACTATGATATAGTTGGCCTGTAATGAAGTGAAATCAGTTGTGTTTAACTACACTAGGTTGCACAGGTTTTGTGTAGATCTGATTGACAATACTCATAGTAAATTGTGCATTTTTTTTATTTTTACTATGCTTTGTGAAAACAGCAAAACATTTCAAAAATGCAACAAAAGCCTTCGGCCCTGAGATAAATCAATGACCGCAGCTTCTCTTCTAGTGAAGAAATGAGCTGTTTGTTTGTTTGATGCCTGCTTTAATGATCCACCGGGCATAATTCCTCTCAGATGGGGATTTCAAAAACGCTGATGTGGCAACTGCAGATAAACATTGTAAGCAAGCCTGCACAATAATCATTAAAACAGCGAGGAGGAGATCTGAGCCTTCCGGCTTGGGCCCCAAACCCTCAGAGGTCGATGCCGAGCTTGTGCGTTTGCATATGAAAAGCTGTTATGACTGGAAGCTGGATGCCCCTCAAATCCCTTTAAGCTTTCAAAGAGTCTCCGCATACATAATTGGCGAGCGTTTCATGTTAAAATGATAATAAGCGACAGTACAGTCGCCATTCCAAATGAAGCGAGCAGGGTTTGCGAAACAAAAGAGGATCGGCTGTGAATCTGGGCGTCCCAGACCTGCGGGGGGTGAAAGTACTCAAACAATGGCTTTCATCACGTGGTCAGTGTCAGATTAGAGTGCATTAAGTACTCGAAATGTGGCAAGTGCAAAGCGACGGAGCTTATTTAATGGGCCGGAACAGTGTGGTGTGTAAACTCTGTAACATCCATTCAGCACCGGCTCTCTACATGCAATATGACATTCAATAATATTTCCCATACTTAATATTGAATCAATATTCTAGTCAAGTATGGTAAACAAAACCCAGTGAGATGTACAGTAGCTATTGCTTCTGACAGAGCGAACAAATGCAAACCCAAATTCCTGTAAAATTTACAGGGAAAAACCATAAACTGGCATTCACAGAATTCCTTGCATTGCATTTCAAATTTTGGTTCATCATGTGACTCTCTCCCCATCCTGTCATGCCCATGTCTGTGTTTATGTTCTTGTTCAATGTCACAGTTAAGTTTTGGTTTCGTTTTATGATTTCCTGTTTCCTTATTTGGTCATGTTCCTGTTCTTGTTTAGTT
>JAUMHQ010000070.1:21199487-21214970 GCA_032361165.1 Enteromius paludinosus
GAGGTGATGTTCATGGATGTATGGCACAACAATGGGCCTCAGGATCTCATCACGGTATCTCTGTGCATTCAAAATGCATCATATGACCCCTTTAAGTGAACCTTCCCTTTAAACAGAATTACTGGTTTCAAAACAAAACACAATAACAGTAGTAGATATTCCAAAATCCTTTTAGACTTTGTGAAAGGAATAACAAAATTTAAGTAGCTTTTCCGTCAAAAGTTGTAGTTCTCAAATGTATTATGTATACTGGAATTTTTTCAGTAAATAATGACACGCAATTATTGTACTTTTGTCAAGAAAAACTATTATAAATGTGAAACAGATGGTATATCATTTTTAAAACATTCAGAAACGTGTTTCCATATTTATGGTAAAAAATAAATCTGAAGCCCGACAGTGTTGTCCTCTCAAATATGAGTTTATTTTCCTGCTTAATGAGAAATGTACATACAGGAAGCTCAAGAGGAAAGGTCAGCACCGCAGCGGCCTCTCTCTGTCCCACTGAAAACATTTAAGGGCTGATGAGTGTCTGCAGGGCATCACCTTTGTTCATCTCAGTTGCTCCTCCAGGACAGTCTCTCACGCTCGCTCATAATCAATAATGCAGAGCTCCATCCATTACGAGACATGCTGGAGAGAGATGCTTAATGACATGCATACATTACACTCGTGTGACACACAGCACTGGACGAACGAACAGAGCTCTTGATGGGCTTGCTGGCAAACAAAAATTTAAATATATATTATCAGTAAATAATGCTCCTTCTTGTTACTTCAGGCACTCTTGTACAGCGAAGACAATGTCCTCAAAGATCACGTCTCTGTTTTCCTTCGTGATCTGTGGGAGGACAGACAGACAGCATCACTTAACTGGAATTTGACTTTTTTTCGTGAAAAAAAAATCTGGAAAAGTTTAGCAATAGTGAAATAAAGGCTGATTTGTTTGTTAAACATCTATTTATTTGACCAATTAGTTTCCATGATTTTTAATACTGAATAAGACTTTTCAATCCCATTTTAGCTTAAACTCACAAAGAGGAATTTTTTGTGGACCATTAACTAGAAAAACTTAATGGCAATTAGAAAATGGCATTTTTCGAAAAAATTTAATATTAAAAAGCCTTAAATACAAATAACAAAACAACAACAACTCCCAAATATTTCCAGGTTTATTGGCAAAAACCTTTCCAAAGCCAATAAGCAGTAGTGATTTACTCCCGACATCAGAGTGACTGAAGATGCAGAAGATTTACGTTATGTTTGGCTCTGAAGGAAACGCTCCCTTGATCAACCGAACGTTTATATTTGCGCGACTCATTCATGATCCATCCTTACCTACAGAAGCAGTGAGTATAACGTCTTTTAAAGAATCTTTGCAAATCTCCTTTCCTAATAATGTGCTAATTAGCCGGTTTCACTATGAATACTGCTAAAAAAATTATCCTCCGAGAGCGCCTCGGAAAAGAGGGGCGGAGTCAGCGGAGCTGTGAAGATTTAAAGGGGAAGTACACAGAACAGAGTGATTTCTAAAGAGCTGTTTTTGACAGGGGAAAATTCGTGTTTTTTTACACTATCTTGGAGAAATTTTAAAACAAACTATATAACAAACTTTCCATTAAGACCCTAAAGAATCTTATTAGCTTGTGGAAAATTGGCTTTGTATGACTCCTTTAAATATATACACTTGTGTATATTTATGTATACATAATAAATATACACAGTACACATAAAAACTTTTTATTTTGGAAGCGATTAATCACGATTGCGATTAATGCCCAGCACTACTTAAAGCACAACATTTTTTTTTAAATATCATTTAAATTTGATCATTCTAAAAATGATTTTAAAATGACAAAGAAGACTGTTTAAAAATACAATAAAAAAAAAATTAAACATGCAATGAAAAAAGACAAATACTGACACTTTAAAAATTATGATATTTGCATGAAAGTAAACCTGATACCTAGCAACAATGTTGAATAATGTAATTCAAGCTGTTGTTTTGATATAGAATCACAGAACAGAGAATCTGTGTCCTTTTAAAAAAAAAAAAATTCTGCATGACTTTGCACATAGATGTACTGTACTTTTTGTTTATTCGTACAGTAGCTGACAGCACTATAAAATGGTATTGTTTGAATACCACACTGATTAAGTGCTGGAATGCTGGAATGAATTCTGTTGATATGGGCTCCGATTCCATACAGACCAAACAATAAGCAAGGCACAGGAATGTGTGTTTTCATTCATCAAATCAGCCGCACAAACACATGTACAGCAGCGAAGGCTTCCATATGTCTGGATTCATCATATGCTGGTCTAGACACATGTGTGACTCATGGATGAATGCTCAAATAAAGCCACACTTCCACTTTTCTCTCTGCAGAAATCTAGCATGCATCAGATATCTTTTGGGGAAACTATGTACTTTTGGTGATGAAAATGAGCCTTCATTTAAAAAAATATTTAGGTCTAAAAAATATATTTTTAGGTCTAATGTAAGAACTAGGTGTTTGAACTGCATGCAAAATTTCCAGCCATATTGAATCATGCAGTTTTAACAAAGTAATAAACCTAAGTGATGTGATGATTATGTTTGTTAGTTTATGTGTAAAAACGTGTGATCCAAATGCACAGAAACTTTTATATGCAATTCAAACACATAAATCTTGAACTGGAGTGTATCATTGGTTCATATAAACTCTTTGAAATGGGAAAAGGACAAGAACAAATGAGTGATGTGAAACAAGTGTTTACCATAAATATCTTGACATCCTGTCGGCTGCGCACTTCCTCCACCAGTGCCAGAGGTTTTCCTTTAGGAACGGGGATGGTGCCCAGGATGCAGCATCTGGAGGCATCCAGCGTCTGTCTCACTGCACGGATAAATGCTTGGCTGAACAGCTCCATCTTTCCGATCTCATCGATGACAAACAGCCTCTTGCTTCCCTCCCGCATCTGTTCCATAATTGAACTCAAAACTCAGCAAGAAACATAATGTCTTCGAGGAAATGTTCATTTAATAACACTAGGATTCTTTCACTGAACATTGACCGTGATCTGTGGCTGCTAAGCTCTAAAAATGACCAATGCATTAGCCTCGAACTGGTGTTTGGCATAATTGTCATGCCAGAACTATTGCTTTAGTCACATAGTTTCTCCAATATTGCATGAAGTGCATCAGGACTAGAACTAGAAAAAAAAAATGGTTAAAGGTTGCCAGGCATCATATTATATTTAGTTTAACTTGTGTATTAACTTAATAAAACATTAAAATGTATACAAATATATTTATATTTAGACATCAAAAAATGTTTCTGGTTTATGTTTTTGTTTTTTAATAATTGAAAATTATTTATAGATTATTTCAGGTAATATTTCTAATTTCCTGTTGATGTGGCTTTGATTAGATTTAAACTAAAATAAAAATTAATCCAAAATATATGGACATTTTAAAAAAACTAACAAAAAAATGGATTGAAAAATGACAAAACCTAATTCAAATTACTAATAAAAATTATAGAACCTCAATGAAAATTAAATTTCCTAACACAAAGCCAGATTTATCCCGTTTTTTTTGCTCTTTTGGAGCTTGAAACATTTTTTTATGGTTTTTGAGGATTCAGCATGAAGATTCTGCTAAACATCGCCTTTTGTGTTTTGTTCAAAGTAAAGCCAGAGACTTTCCTTGTACTGTAGTTAGTTTTTCAAAATTCTAAGTAAAACAAAAATTATTGTAAGAAAACTGTTTAAAAGCCGTTTTATTTTAGTACCACTGATTTCCTATTTATTAATAGTTGTAATTTTTGATTAATATATTGTTGTTTTATTATTAATAATACTATATATATATGGTTTTTATTTCTGTTTTAATTTTGAAGATTTAGTAATTTTTTATTTAAAATAACAAATATTTAAAGAATTAGTTTAATCTTATTTTATTTTAATTCTGATGTACTAACATAATTAGTTAGCTCTAATAACCCTGCCATTCTACACCAATTTTATTTCAGTATTTCATCGTACTTTAGTTTAGTTTCATTTCACTTAATGATGAACTCAACAGCAAGCGTTTTTGTTTTCATCATCCATGCATCCAAAAACCATTAAAAAACACTAAAATTAAATAAAACGCATCACATTCATTCATTCATACATACGTCTCTGAAAAGAGGGAGAGCGAGACTTTCAAATGACTGGAGATCGACCACGTACTGCCCGACCCTGCATTCACGTCCATCTGCGGAAGATTGAGCGCTGAATCAGACACAGAAGAGTGTGTTAGTGATTGACGGCAGCAGTAAACACACACAAGCAGCAGATGATGAGCAGACACCTGAGTCTGGACAGCTGTCCTCTGTCCCCTGTGAGCGTGACCACATCAAAGCCCACTCTCCTGCCCCGCTCTCGGACCTCCTCCGTGTAGAAACCGTTGACAGAGACCCCAGCCGAGACCACAGCATCACACACCTTCTTCACCAGAGTGGTCTTCCCCACACCTAGCATACAGAAACAAGATACTACAATAAAACCATGGTTGTTGTTCCTAAGAGATTTGTATTTGTGTGTTGCTTTTTTATCTTTGTTTTGTTTTTATAATTGTACTGCCTTTATGAATTGATGTTTGTCGATACTGTTTAATAAAAAAAAAACAGAAAAGAAAAAGATTTGCGATACTTTATGATCAAAGTCACAAGGAGATCCACCGATCGAATCGGTTCCAGAGTAAATGACTCACTCAATCAAATCGTTTTTACTGCTCCTTAACTTTTCAGGTCTTCAGTCACGTTTACACGACACACACCACTAGTGCTGCCTTATCTAAGTATATAGTATAATAGTATAATTCTTAAAAAATTAAATATCCATATTTCCATTCCAAAGATAACAACACAAATCTTTGTAAAATATTCGGGTGACTGGTTTACTGTTAATTAGTAAAACAATCCATTAATGACCAGCTGCAGCTCAAAATACATGTCAACTGGAAACGATATGTATTATGATCAAGTTTGTAGCTTAATTCTCAATATATGAAATAGTTTGAGCAGCAGTTTAGTTGGTGACAGTTCAATCAAAATCAGTTGAAAGCATCCAGTCATCTCATCATGCCATTACAGTGAATATTCAATTTATCAGTATATTGTAATAAATAATCGAAAAATTATTGTTGCATCTTATTGTATTTAATAGTCGCTGGATATTGGTAGGGACACGTCATAGCTTCTCTACTAAATTCTATGGTTTCTAGTTTCTACACATTTCCATGGGAACCGCTACCGAATGCGATGTGGAGGCTAGGGCAGAACTGAAAGCACGACTTTTGCGTTTAATTCGTAAATTCATGTTTCATTTTACCGGGAACGCCGGTCAGGAACACGTGCTTCATCATTTACAGATGAGTCCTAATGCTTTAGTTCAGGTCAGGATCCCACACACGTATACTGCTACATTCCGCTTCTTCTTCTTTCATTTTTTGGCTACATTACTTCCGGCAGCATGATATGACGCAAGCGCAGAGGAAGTAACTCGCCTGCTGTGGATTCAACAAAAACACAAACACACACACACACACACACACACACACATAGGCACACACACACACACACACACACAAAAAGCTGTGGATCCACCTTAATTTAGTTAATTGCACAAAGATATATTCTTTTCTCACAAGATATATTAAATAATCTGCAGTTTTTTAACAGAAAAGGATAAATAGTAAATCATGTGTTGTCAAATCATTATATCTTAAGGACATATTACTTTATGGTTGTGTCTGATTATTAAGTTTTTTAGTAAAAAACAATACTGGAAAAAACATTACTTTTTAAATCTTTAAATCTAAGAAATAATTTAATATCAAAGAAATATTGTTAGTTAATATATTATATATGTTTGTAGTATACACATTTCTATTATACTACATTACTGTTATGTTTAAAGATTTAAGTATATATACTGGGTGTTTTTTACAGAAAAGCATCAAATATCTCATTCATAACAAATATTCATTCAAAATAATCCACATTCCCATTTTACTGTAAATAACTTAACACTGGCTCAGATTTGGAAACAACTGTTTGTTTATTTCTGCAACAACTTTTACTTAAAGAATTAAAAGATTAATTAAAATACAATCTCTTAAATACTTGTCAACATATCATAACATATTTCTGATTAATGCAGTTCTATTCAACAATTTAGTAAATAAAAACATATTCATATTGCCTAATAAATCAGATATCTGTTGGTTTCTGATATAAACTCATTTTCATGGTTAAATAAAAACTGCCTAATCACAGCGTATATCCTGGAAGTTTGTTGATCACCAGTTCTGAAATGTGATGGTAATTCTTGTCCAGTCCTAGAGAGCCCAGTTCATCCCGTTTCTCATCAGCGTCCGTCTGCTTTGAAGATGAAATGGACTTTAACACCACGTTATTAGCAGCTAAATCTGAGTCCTCTGACACCCGGCTAAATGTCATGGCCTTATCACCAGGGTCACTGTCAAAGCTCTCCGATTTTCTAAATGTCCTGCGCACAGATGGAGTCTTTTGTCCGGCGCTCTGCGATTCAAGCGTGTGACGTTCAGACTCAGACTTATCCTCATCTGAAGACACACTCAGAGCGGAGGTCTGAAGACGTGGTTGGATGACATGTGTGTTTTTGAGAGCACGTTGTGGAGAGTGCTCTGCTTTGACAGGAACAGGTAGACCTCTGCTTGGATGAGAACTTGAAGAGCTTGAACTGCTGTTTCTTTTCCGTCTGCTTGGTTCTGGGCTGCTAAATGGTTCAGGTGAGTATCCCTCGGTTGTGTTTAGGCTTGTGAAGTCGTCCTGGTAATCTTCTTTTCCGTAGGAGCCGTTACTTAAGCTTGTCCTGTGAGGACGGCTGCTTGCTCTACTATCTCCTCTCTGGAAGCTAAATTTTGAATCATGAATCGATGAATGCTGGTCACTGCGGTCTGAGTCCTGACTAGGAATATAAACTTGAGTTTTTTGGTCTTTCTCAGTTGGTGCGTTTGTGATATGCTTTCCAATACTCTGTCTTGTTTGTGATTTTGAGGAGTCTGGTGTTGGGTGCATATCAAAACCGCTAATTAATGTTTCAACAGTCTCATCCAAACCAACACCTCTTCTACCTGCCTTACAAACCCGTTTATGGTCAGATGATAAAGGCTGGTTCTGTTTTGCATCCTGGTATTCGATGCATTCGTGTCGTTTGGTATCTTGTTTGACCAGTTTGAGTCTGAGACGAAAAGTGTTAGTCAAGCCGTATTTAAGTGTCTTTTTGGGTTGCAACTTTTCTTTGTTTCTCTTCGCACCAGTTGCACTCTTTAATGCTTTCATCTTGTATTGATCAAGTCTCTGTTTAGGACTTGTTTTCAGATTCTTAGCTTTGGGTTTTGCTCCTGACGGTTCCTGTGCTGATGTGTACAACCATGCAAGGTTAGGGTGAACCGATAAGGGCTGCTGCTGCTGGGCCGTGTGGCCGTTCAGCTGTGAGAGTTCAACTAGTAAAGCATTCAGAAGTGGTAACTGTCTAATAACATCCCCAAATGGGGCCGAATCTGTCTCTTTATGCTGCATCCTTGGAGTTGAAGTTAACTTAATCGATCTGTCTGCCTTTACGGCCATCATCTCTGCAAAGTCATGCATGCCCGATGATTCTACTTCATTAGTTCCATCTTCTGGATCCTCAATATTAAGGCTCTCAATTGCTGCAAGTAACCCCGTAAAGCCTGAAATAGGAAATAATAGTTATTTTTTTTAATTAAACAGTTTGTGTATGTGTTTTTGTTGAGTGTCATATTTGATATGTCAGGCTTTATTGCTCATATAGTAAGACAGCTAAGTTTTATTTAGAATCTCAGACTGAGCAAAAAGATGAAATTCTGTTGCTTGTAATGTAAATCGATGAGATCATTATATCAGTGTAACAGACTACTTAACATGAAAAGATATAAATATGATTAAGGGATGAACAAATTAATGTTCCTCAAAAGCCGGTTGATCATAATTGACACTCACATTACAATATGATTTTCTAAAAAATAACGTCTGGATAATCAAGTAAACCTAAGTTGCTTTAGTTCAGTAAATGCTCACTTTGAAATATTACTAACTATGTACTACTTATTGTTATGTTTCCTTTTAAAAATCAGTAAAGAATTGACCACAAATAGACATGTGAAGCATGAGCTGAAGGCCTTTTACTTGCTAACTATCGATCAAATGACAAGGGATACAGTAGATTGTGTCCAACAGGGTTTCATCAAAGTTTTGATCATGTTGATCATTATTAACGTCCTACTTTTAGTCTCCTGTCGGTTCTTCCCGCTGGAGCTGTAAACCAGAGGTGGAGGGCAGAATGTGGTGGTGTCCTGTGCATCTTCAGACCATGAGATTCTCAGTTTTTTCTCTGTTGTTTCAGTTTGAGTAAAAGCTGGAACCCCTGGCTGCTTGGCTTCTGATATCACTACATCAGCAGATTGTCCATTCAGGCTTATTTGTTGTAAAATAACATTCCCAGGATGGTCCTTGGGTACTTTTGTTGGTATCTCATCTTTTTCAGGACCTCTTGCATGCACTGAGGAGTCTTGATCTCCTTTTCCACGGGTCACACCGACATCATAGACTCTGTTTTCTGGGATGTGAGGAATTAAATGAGCTCCTAGACTTACAATTTTATAAGCCAGAGAAATAACACCTATGCTTCTGCCCATTAGATTGCATAATGCGATGGTCAGTCTCTCTCCATAAGCGGATGGGTTGCCAATACCGTGTTTTTCAGCATCAGATTTGATTTTCTCCGTCACTTTAGCGAGCGAAATCAACGAGCTTCCTATAAGTTTGGGAACCTCATCTTTTACATCCAACACCATTGCGTAGAGAGGGGTGTTCATGAGGTGAGTGTGTAACGAGTGCAAATTGATTTTAAAAAGACACGATTTGCCTTTATGGAAGGAATACTTGAGATGTTCTCCATCATCTGGTTGAGATGTAGCCTCAGGTGATAGGCACAGATTCGCGTACCCTGTTTTAGATGGAAGATCCTCTTGTTTTGATTGGTATATCAGCAGTGTGGGGAAATCTAAGAAGCGAACAGCCACCGCAAGATCCAAAACATTGCCACGTGAACCGTCAAAGCGAACGTAATCGATCACCAGTTCCAGTGAGAACAGAGTTTCTTCCGTAGATGACATTTTCTTTGGCGTGAGAGTAAAACAAAACGCTTTCATATATAAATACTCATTTTTAAAGGAGAGACTGTTTACACGTTAAACGCAACGGAGATTGAATTGAACTCGGAAGCGGGCGTCGCATCGCCTAGCAACGACATCGTCTCAGGATTGATACGTCACGGACGCCGAGGGTTGCTGGAAAATGTAGTTTAGTAGTTTGTCCTTTTCACACATGTAAGTGTTTTGCTTAGAAGTACAATACTAATAAAGCGTGTATATCATTAGTAAGTATACTAGGAGATAAGTGGAACCGCTTTTTATATTTATTTTTTATTATACCCTGATACTCTAATGTTAATGATTATTTTATTATTGTATGGTTTGTATAATTTTTAACCATGTATTTGTGGTACCGTGTTGCTAACGAATGGAACATTTCTCTTAAAGTTGTTTTGTGGTTGTTTAATAATAAGAAGAAGAAGAAAAAAAGAAAGAAAAAATATTATTTACTGACAAGCTGACAAAGCAGCACATTTGAAAAGCAAATAACATAACATACAAGCAGAATATATATATATTCCATAAATACCAAAATATATAAGTATTATAATATAAAACCAAAATATAATAAGTATTACTGATAATACTATAAAATAGTTTTTACTGGTCAACCACAGTAATTTAAAATTAAATGCATCGTCATTTATATTATTAATTTATCAAATTAATCTAATAATAGTAATTCTTTTTATTATCATTATTATTTGTATTTTTTGCATTTTTTAATTTAAGATGAAAATATATCTTTAATTTGTAAACGTAATATTTAAACATTTCTACAAAAAAGGTCAATAAGTTAATTTCATTAAAATCTTTAAAATATGTAATTCAAGTTCTATCAATTTGGTTTAATACTACTTTTTGTTTAAGACAAAAAATGTCATTCTTTGATGTCCTTTTGTAAAAAAGGTTTTCCTCAGTCTTCCAGTTGGGGCCACTATTACTCCAGGTTCAGATCATAGTTGTTTTTCAATTGTTATCCAAGAATATTGCGCCCTAAACACCCAAAGACCAAACAATCTCAGCCTAAATGACCTGATGTTAAAACGTGGACCTTTTCAGAAATACCTTCGGTGAAAAGTCTATTTACCGCTGTAAATGTATTCCTGCCCTCCCTGTGAACAAGTGCGTGGGCGGGGTTTGGCAACAGCTCAACCAATCATCTGCTGCAATGGGCGGAGCCACACACCGGCTTCATGTGATCCGAACAAACGCCAGTATTTGGTATGAGTGAGTGGAGGGTGAAGATACCAGCTGCTCTGGAACATCCGTGTTTCAGTGTGGAATATGATCATTCACTGGTTATGTATTTTAAAGGAATGAGACTGCATTCATCTACACATTATGGGAGTTTCATTTATTGTGAATGCTGAAGGTAAGGTTCACTTCTTTTTTTTTTTTTTTGAAAAGTAGCCCACTACCAGGCAGACAGTCTATGGTTGTTACTTATTGTGTTGCGATTTTTGTAACAAAAGCTGCAGTGAGTTTATTTTAGTTTGGTGAAGATGTGTCAGGTTTAGTAATGCAAACCCTTTTGTGACCTAACGTAATGTGCTGCTTAACTTACCTAGTCATCACAGTCGCGTGCAGCAGGTTTGGGCGTTTTGGGCGCGTTCCTTATTGTCAACGTAAATGATGCCCAAACATGATGTCTGTTTGACAGGTCACTTAGTATTGAGATAGTCCTTATGTTTTGGAGGTTTGTGAAACACCGTTCCCCGAGTTCTCACTGTTACTGCTGTGTACGTGTGTCCTTGAAACAATACTGAGAACTCAGGTGAAAATATCACACAAAAACAGACACGTGTATTTTGTCGTTTTGTGTCTTATTGTATTTATTATGGGATTTTCCTGTAACTCTGGAGTTGTCAAGTTCAAATGTAGCCCAGGGACTGTGCTTTAAATAACACAAAGGCAGTCAAGATAAAGTTGATATTAAACACAGGCTGTCAGATATCCACTAGAGGGCTCTTGAATGTTCTTTTGGATCAACAATTCAGTGCTATTGTCAATTTTTTCTAATATAGTGATTATCCATACCACATGTTTCCAGTCCATTAGTCTTTGCAAGGCAGAATTAAGAGTTTGGTCATCTGAAAGTATACCACAATAACATGCAGCTATTAGTGTAGACAAATTGAAATGTGAAATCTTTTTTATATGTTTACTGTTTTGATATGTAAGGGAATGAACGGCCTTGTGCTGCTTTATAGTTAATAATGAGTGATCACACTTTATTCTGCTCTAAGCTAATAATAAATGGTTTAGTGTCTGTGTTACCAGTGTAGATATTAATGCAAGCATCTTTAGTGGTTTCTATGTCTTCTGTATGGCTTGCGTGTATCAGATATTGGCCAGGTAATTGCACGTTTGATTAGACAAGTTACACAGGCAGGTCCTTGTGTCAAGGTTAATAAAGCCATTTTCTTTATAGCCGCATCAGTAATACGTGAGGGACAGGGACAGGGACAGGAGAAAATCCTTCTGGTGTTCGGTTCTTTCATGCTGGTGAATGAAATTGCACCCCAGTCTCTGAGAATGAAACCACCTGGAAAGCCTTTATACTTTGTAGACTCAGAAGTGCATTCCTCTTCAAGGTGATGTGTGCTATTAAAATAGTTTGTCCTAGTCCAGTTTAGATCTACTATACAGAAACAACTGTATTTGAACAGTATGTTTATGTACTTTATTTAGTTGCAGATGGTGGGAAAAACGCATAGTTTAAGGGGTCATATGAGGATGCTAAAAAGAACATTATTTTGTGTATTTGGTGTAATGCAATGTATTTACGCGGTTTAAGGTGCAAAAAACACATTATTTTCCACATTTTAGTTTCTCCGCTATACGCCCGCATCCTAAAACAAGGTGTGCTCTGATTGGCCAGCTATTGTGCATTTTGTGATTAGCCGATTAGTGCTAGCATGTGGCGTAATGAGATGCCGCATCCTAGGGCTATGACACAAAACACTAAACACTAAAACACACTACAAACAAGGCATTTGTTGCATCCAGTGGGGACATAATAACTGATTATCATGATTTAATACAGTCTTTTTACATGTCGCGTTGCATCATGCCTCGTAAACATAACACCATGTCTGCATTTGTGATCAGAGAAACGACAAACAACAATCACTACCCTTCACTGCTCAAAACATTTGCATTTGAATAGCAAGTAGCAGGTTCTTTTAATAAGAAAATGTAACCTACTTTAAAGTTGTGAGTCAGAAGTAACAGACTTGCAGAGGTAGAATTGCTTCACTTTATAGTCTCTGCGCACAGCCAGTATAGGTTGCTTTAAAAATAAACCCACTCTGTTATGTAGAAAAGTGGGGGAGTGTTTAAACGTGCCATTTTCCAGATATGTTGTTGTTGAGATCAAAGGCCAATCCAATCAAACTCTACAGTGCTCATTGATCTGTCATGAAATGCTACTTCTAAATTGTGAAGTGAGAACTATAGTTTTGTTTCTCAGGAGTATTGACAAGTGAAAGACAGTCTGTGTGCATTTTAAAAAGTCTCTTAATAGACACTTGTTGTAGGCAACAACTGACAACACTGAATTATCAATGCATCTCAATGCAGAATATAAATAATCAGAAATAGAGTTTGGAGCTTGCTTTATAACAAAACTATTTGAATTATGTACATTTACAGAGCCATTTAAAATAGTTTTGAATTAGAATTTTTTTCAACTTGAATATTTAACATTTGAAATTTATCACAAATGATTTCTTAAAGGCAGAGTTTTATAGTATTTTCAAACAACAGATTTTTTAGTTCTAAATTCTGAGACTTCAAATATAATTTTTTTCAAGATTAAAAAGAAATTCAGAACGTCAAATTCAGATTTCTAATTCTAAACTCAGGGAAAAAAACGTTGTTTATTGTGATTAAATTACACTTGCTTAACACATTCTAAATAAACGGATGACTTATTAAAAGATTAAATTGTTGCGCTGTTGTGACGACACATGACGCGTGACAACATCAATATGGCGGATGTAGTACGTCCGAATTCATACCCACATTCAGACTCTATAGAACGTACTGTTTTAACTGTCGGGTAGTGGGTTCAATTTTAAATGTAGTACCTACTTAAGCAGTATGCGATTTCGGACGCAGTGCTAGTTTCTGTGAGATTTGAATTTCTGCGTTTGAATTTTTGAAAACTGAATTTTTTGAAGTCTTGAAGCTGTAGTTTTGAAAACTGAATATTTGCATTCTCGGAATTCAGAACAAAACAAATCTGTTGTTTGAAAATGCATGACTATAAAACTCTGCCTTAAAAAAACATTTGTGTTAAATTTTTAAATGTTAAATATTCAAGTTGCAAAAAATTCAAATTCAAAACTATTGTAAAACCCACATAATATTCAGTTTTGTTTAATAACTCTCTTCAATAATTGAAATTTACATAACTCAAATTCAAATAGTTTAGTCATAAAACAAGCTCCCTTGTAGAGTTGCTTTGTTGCTTAAATTGAAAGTGTTTTAAAATTGATGCAATTTGATCGATGCAATTTTGCAACATTAACATCATGTATACTGTAAAGCAGCTTGGAAACAATCTGTATTGTGTAAAATGCTATTTATAAAGGTGCCTTGCCTTTACTAAATTAACAATGCATTTTCATTGTTACTGGCATGTTTAAGTTTCCCTGTGATTTCCCCTGGGAGAAATGAGAAGTTTGTCTTCCCATCACTGGGTTTAGATGGCACTGTGACTGCAGACGGATGTTTATCTTGCGTTGCACTCCTGAATGCATTCGTAACATAATGAGAGGAAATTAAAGTTCGTTTTGGAGTCCTCTCTTGAAAATAACATCTGTCAGGACAGGTGGACAGCTGCTCTCTACCCTTACATCGAGCAGGAACTCTTTGTTTAATGTGCACCAAGTTAGTAGCCTTTTGATGGGTGCCGGATATGGAAACGTGTTTCCATGTACTGTAGTACCAGTCTGATTGAATAGGACAGGATTGTGAGACAACAAACATATGAATGTTAGCTGTGCATCTAATCCATCGGATAGGAATAGAATATCTTGAGATGTGGCAATCAGGACCAAAGGATGCCAGGACAACTGTTTATCACTGTTATCGCCCTCATTGAGTGATATTACAAGGATATTTCATGTTTAACCAGAAGAGACGAGACGGACTCCAAATGAAATGGATTAGTATAGGCCATCTGCTCTTCATGTTTACTGGCAACTCATTCAACATCTAATGGAGCCCATCAAAAATGGCCTTATCTAAGGCAATAATCACTATTATTAATGCTTATTTATACAAAATAAGCTATTTATGCTGAGTATGAAACTTCATCAAATACGTTTATGCGCCAAATATGAGTGATTTCTCAAAATCCTAAAATAGGCAATCCACAAACTCAAATCATATCTGCAGAACAAAATAGCATTTGTGTGCATTGGAGATTTTTAGTTTTTTTTGCATATCATGGATCTTTAGCCATGCAAATTTGTGCTTTGTTTGTAATCAGTCACCCGTCTGGTTCATTCTCTCTTGTACTTGTTAATGACCAACGCTTGTGACTGGCATCATCAGAGCAAATCTCTGCCAGCTGCTGGTTGATGCCACAACAGGCCTGTTTGTTTATTCGAACCGTATTTGTGTAACTGTTGTCAGTTGGCGGAGATGCGAGTATCACAACAATGAATGTGTTTTGTTGATGTTGGAAAGTGGAAAATGTAAACTTTTTAGTGTTTTATCAGCTCTCAAACATACTGTTGGGTCATTCCGTGTCAAATACACCAGATTTCAGAAACTTCACAGACTGAAATGGTTTGCTTCTTGTTTTACAAGAAAGACTGAAGAAGAAAGTGAAGAAAGCCAAACTATCAAATCTCGTGGATGTATGTTTCTAAGTCTGTTTTCTTGATGGTGGTCAAAATAAAACTTTTCACCTGGGATTTGAAGCCAGACCTCAGGAGAGTAAAATAGCTTTAGAAAGATGGCAGTATCATTATATTGTGTATCATTATATCATTATTTATTTGTTTTTCCAAAGGTTTGCATGGTTGTAACTCAAGAAGTATTAAAAATAACTTAATATATATCTTTAATAAGATATATTTTCTGATTCTGGTCCTGAACAAACGTTTCTTTTGGCATATTAACTTTTAACACTCTAATGCCCGGTTTCACAAACGGGGCTTAGCTTAAGCCAGGACTAGGCATTCGTTAAATTAAGATATTTAAGCAACTTTTAC